>JAPZDY010000013.1:18397846-18436024 GCA_029783645.1 Ctenochaetus hawaiiensis | reverse complement strand
GCGATATAGTCATTTCATACATCTCATCAGATTTTTACATCGATACATCGCGTATATTCGATATATCGTGCAGCCCTACTGGAGGTATTAAGTATTTTCAAGTAACAGAGTCCAAGTATGTCAGCAGTTATTAGTGTCAAACTCCACATCAAGCCTCAAACCAAAAAATCTCTTTCCCCACATGTAACCCAATAGATGGCCATACTGTCAGCATGTGGAACCCATCGTATTTAGCAAATACAGCTCACATACGGTGCACACAGTCCAGGTTTAGCCTTGTGGGCTCCTTCAGTTTGCCCATTTTCAGCCCACTGCCCAGTTTTAACCCATTCTGTCCACATGTAATTCATATGGGGCGGACATGTGCATGTTGCCTGGGCACTGAGACACTGTGATGTCTCTATTTTGAATTTATAAATAAGTAGTGTGGATTAAGTATTCATATTGATGCAGAATATATTAGGTAATTGCTATATCGTTTAGCTTATAAGATACTGGCATTGTTTAATGCATTTTAGCTAGACAAGAAGGTGTAAACAGATGAAGTTTTTTCAGTTCAATATATTTAGTTTTGCAGTCATTGCAAGTCTGGTCTTTACACATTACAATGTTTTTGATACTGTTAACCAACTGAGTGAATTTAAAAAAAAATTAAGTCACAACTGGGAGAACATTGGTGTAATATGATTCTATAAAAGCATGCCAAAAGAGAAAGAAAAAAAAAATGGAAACAGAAGGAGAGTTACGGGAGCTGGGAGGAGACTTTGTAAAAGAAAGGTTGTGGGTAGCTGAGCTCTCCTCAGCTGACTGATCCTCCCCTGTCTTTAAAGCCTCTGCCAGCATACTGAAGCCTTCTCTACAGTTTATATTTCTGTTTTCCCATCCTAGCATAGTGCTCACATTGTTATTTTCTCCAGCCCAGCCTTGTGGTCGGTGGAACCATGTTAGCACAGAAAAATGAACACAGGCGGAGCTCACGACTAGATGTCGTATGGTACAACATTAAAACTCACAGAAACATTTAAGGGGAAGAGAGGGCAGGAAAAGAAGAACAGCAGGGACAGTAAAGTAGCAAAGAGACACATAGTGATTACACAAGGCAGTCAAATGTCATTCTCAGGCCATTTATCATGTGTGCCAAACTCAACAAACACAATCCATTCATTTGACTTCTTATGGACTGTAGGAAAGAGTTCTTATTCGCAGAAATGTATATATATATAAGTGAATTATATATGAACTGTGATGTGTGTGTATGTGTGTATAAAATTGTAATACTACATATAAAATCTAAAAACTTCAGGCTTCTTTCTGAAAACAAGATTAAGTACTAGCATTTGTTTGTACTTATAGTTTAAAATACACAAGAAAGAAAAGTAAACAGTAGCAGTCAGGACTACTGTGCATGTTGTAACTGGTTTAAGTATTGATTAAAGATTGTTGGTGATTAAATGTCAATACAACCAGCTACTTCAACATGAGCGCTGAATCATAATGAAAGTTAGACATTAAGATGTTTCGGATCTTTGTTTGCAGAAAATTTCTCTAACTGGGCCTTTTGAATTTTAGTTGCTCTAGAATCTCATTCAAAATATAAGATATAAGAATTAAAATCCTGTTTTGTGAATTCCTGTTTAAATTTCCAGATTAAAGAAACATAAATTTGAGATAAATTAGAAAATGGATTCAAATAGTGATGGCGGCATTGAGATGCAGCTTGTACACATGAGGAGACAACAACTCAGTGGTGTCATTTTTTTACTTACTGTGGTAGCTAAGTGGAAGCTGCCAAGCAAACATGCAGACTTAAAAAAAAAAAGAAAATAACAGAGCCCTTGCCTTCCAAGCAGCAAATATCTGCTGTCTGATTTATAGGTAGGCCATTTATTTCAGCTTTAGTATGTAACTAAAGAGCAAACACAGATCTGTCTCATGGTCACTGAGTGGTTCTCACAGTGGCTTTCTCTCTCTCTCTCTCTCTCTCTCTCTCTCTCTCTCTCTCTCTCTCTCTCTCTCGATTTTTTGCTGATGTATTGTTATTTTAGGGCCTTAGTGGGACCTCTAGTGGGACTAAAGTAATTAAATTTTGTCCGAGGGACGGCACTAAGGGTCAGTAGAATAAATAAGTTAATCTCGTTGGGAAGCTGAATGTGTGTTTAGTTTAGTTCATTAGATAGCATGTTGCAATATATTTTGGCCTAAAGGAGGCACACAAGTGTCTAAAAGGAAACCTGCTCAGCTTGTGTGGATCACAAGTGTTCTCTACCAATTCATTGCAACCTTCTGTTTATATTCTTTTTCTTTGATTGTTTGACTGAAAGGACATTTTGATGTTAGTAGTGTTTAGGTGGTTACAAAACACAGAATATCTTTACTTACATATATTATCATATGCATTAGTTGAAATGTTTGGCCTGATAGAAATCAGTTATTAATATCCTGGTGGTTTTCATCATTAATTTAGCCAGTGTGGACTGGAGTTAGGTAGACCACTCTCCTGTGGAGCCATGTTGCTGTGGTCAGTATGGAGTGCACTACTGCTACTGATCCCGCTGGAGGCTGCAGAGGAGGACGATGTTCGAGCAGGTACAGATGACTTTGTTGATCATGTAAAACCACAAGCATGTAGCTACACTGAGAAACCAGGAGTACTTTTGTTAATTGTGATAATATATCTCCATAATACAGTACATAGTTTAGATATTAGCAGTGTTAGGTACTAAACTCCTGAGTCTGAAATTGTAGAAAATTAAAATCTTTCAGTCCACATTTTTAATGTATTTCTCTTTGATCTTTATGTGTGTATGTGTGTGTGTGTGTGTTTGTGTTTGTATATGTGTGTAGGCTGCAGCACAGCTGTAAATGATCTTGTCTATATTGTTGATGGCTCATGGAGTGTTGGATTCTCTGACTTTGACACGGCCAAGCAGTGGCTTATCAACATCACCAGCCAATTTGACATCAGTTCCCATTATACACAGGTAATATAAACCAAATTATACAGTGTACACTGAAATGAATTAAATGACTGAGACAATAATTTTCATTAACAATCAGCAGGAGACTGTTTATGGCCAGTCTTGTTGTCTTATTATTTTCTACTGGCAAATTAAAGTTAATCAAAAACTTGGGTCACACTTTACAGTACTGAACACTGACTGTCTATGTAAGCTGCTTTGATAAAAACTATGTAATTCCAGCATTCTGGCCAATTCAAAGTGCCAAAGAACATTGGTAAATGTGTGCTAAGTCCATCATACTTTTGTTTGTGTCTCCTATAGGTGGCTGTGATTCAGTACAGTGACACTCCACGTCTGGAGATTTCTCTTGGCAAACACCAAAGTGGAGCTCAGCTCATTCAGGCTATAAAGGGTATCACCTACCTTGGAGGAAACACACAGGTAGGACAATATGTTTTCTCTTTATAACTTAATAAGTAATGATCTGCATTAAGTTATTATAAGCACTGGCACTTGAACACCTCTGTGTGTTCATAGAGCATGTTCATATTGAATTAATGTGCACATACACAACTAATGAATAACTTTCAGATGCAGATTTAAGTGCATCCAATGAATGGAGACCATCTGATTAAAATAGGAACTTACATTTTAAAGTCCCCCTCTGTTCAAAAAGGGGTTTATTATGATAATGTCACATAAAAATGTCAGACCTTAACTATACTGACTTGAAAAACTTGACTTGATCTGTTTGAGGTGTTTTTACATTCCTGTGCTGAATGGAAAGATGCCCGTGCACTTCACTAAATCTTGGAGCATAATCTGGATGAGCTAGATTTGATATGTCAAAAAATTTGATAGCCAGCAGGCAAAGAAACCCAAAACCCCCAGTGCAGAGTGGATGTTACAGTGCAGAAAGTGAAAGTTTGTATTAGCAAAAAACACTCTACCTGCCACTGCCAGTTATATATAAGCTAACAAGCACCATACTTACCATTCTGATAGATCTTCTTATTTCTGATGTTTATGTTCAACAGACTCCTCATGGGGTCTGATATGTGTCATACAAGTATCCAAAGTAGGCACCATGTTATGTTTTAGGCTAATGTAGAGATCCAGATCCAAGATGCAGAAACAAGGAGATGCACAGTCTGACATGATGATAGGGGATTATTGTAAAATTGGATAAAAAAGGATACTGAGCTGTGTGGCTAAGATCAATGGCCGGCACAGGAAATAGATAAGGCAGGATGAATGTGAAGACCGATGTTGAAGCGGGGAGAGTTGGTCAGGAAGCAGACATGAGGATTGTTGGTGGTGTGGTGTGGCTGATAGGAATGGTGAGCTGATGGTTGCATATCACAGGGGAACAAGAGGCAGAGAGGAGTTGTAGTGTGGCCCGGCTGGAGAAATGAGGTTAAGGAGTTGTGGAGTGGAGATGGCTGATTCTGACCTTTCCTGAGCACGGAGAGACAGAGTTACACAGAGCAGGAAACAACAAGACCACGAGGAATATCACAAATAAGGGCAGCTATACTGCTGGAGAATTGGCTGAGAGACTTTCTACCATGATGACATGCAGAACAATCTGGTGACAAGTGTCAAGTGACCAAGCTTTTATACAGAAGGATAATGAGGAGATGAGTCAAAGGTACGGAGTCAAATCAACCAGCAGAACCTGGACCACCTAGTCTCTCACACACACACACTCATAGAGAAACAGGGGAACACAGGGAAAACATGGAGAAAAAATCTAGGTAAAGGCCAAAGCACTTACCTAGAATTACATTCTTCCACTTGTTGTTTTAAGGCACTTCTCTTTCACAGGCATACTGTATTACCAAGCAAGACCAGGGCTGAAAGCTGGCTAAAGATAAATTATTTTCATGTCACATCCCCAGCCAAAGCTCTCATGTTTAGTCTGTTTACCCCACCCAGTAGTTGGATAGAGTGTACTAATAATAACAATTTCTCATTACAATTAGTTTAGGTTGAACAAGTTCTTCAGTTACTTGACAGTTTCACTCATTTTTTACACAGTTTATTCATATGATTACTTTTATCACAATGCATCGAAATCTATTTGAAATTCAACACTTTCTGATGCCATAGATGACCTGGTCACTGCATCAATGACTCCTACTCGTTGATTTGGACACCTGCATTGCAGTAGAGTGGTGAGACAATAAAGCAGATTTCGCTCCTGAAAAGCACCATAAAATGTTCTATTACATTTTTACTACTTCCAGTACTCTGTCCAGAAACAAGAAACTAATAAAGTAGGGCAGGCTGAGGCCGGTTATAGAGAGGCAAACTACACTTGCACATATCCAAGGGTGCCAACATCCACTTACCGCAGGTGCATCTGCAGCAGCATGACCACAGAAGAACACCACAAACATGGTCAGTAAACATATAGGCATGCGAAGTTGGTTACTTTGCTTTATAACATGTGTTCTTTTAAAAAAAGGAATACATATTCATCCCTTTATAAATTTTAAAAAAAGCTTTTATATGTGTTTATGTCATTTAATTTCCAATCCAATGCACTCTGATGTGATGCAGCTGTCAGTGGCTGGGAGCTCGAGAACATATAAGTTCACACACGCAATCCCTCACAACACAACACTTTTTTTTTTCATTCATCCACCAGGTCATCACTATTTTCTGAATGTTTTGCAGACTGGCAGAGCAATCAAGTTTGCTGTAAACCACGTCTTCCCCTCCTCCCAAAGAGCAAAGCGGGTCAAGAACCGTATCGCTGTGGTGGTCACTGATGGCAAATCTCAGGATGACGTGGTAAATGTCACTTTGTCACTTTGTGCTTGTGTCAAAAAAACTCATTTATTTGGATATCCCTAACTTATTATAGCAAGGAGCTTTTGAGGTATGATAGTGTAAAAACGAATAAGTAAAGTTCCTCCATCTATAGAATCGCAACAAGGAAACACCATTTGGCAAAGGATTTCTAAACTATGGCATTTACATTAACACTGTTGGCTGGAAAAATCCATGAAAGGCCCTTTTTAACCACAGACAACCTTTGTTTCTTCAGGTGGATGCTAGTATGGAGGCTCGATCTCAGGGCATTAAAGTATTCGCTGTTGGAGTTGGGGATGAGATCACGTCCTCGGAGTTGGTGTCCATTGCCAATAAACCATCATCCACCTATGTCCTGTATGCAGAGGATTACACCACCATTGACCGTATCCGTGACTCCATGGAGCAAAAGCTTTGTGAAGGTCAGGACATCTAGTTTATCTGTCGTCTTGGTTTGTTTATTAACCATTTTCTCAGTTCTCTTCAGAGTGGATAAGAATTGCAAAACTGAAAAAAGATGTTGCTTTAGCACAATAATCTTACCTTATACCCACCCTCAGCAGCAAATTTTGAATTCTCTGGTTAGATGCTTCTTGTGAAATGCCTTATGGGGATCACAGTTAACTTCAGTCCCAAAGGTTTTGGGAAAGAACTGATGGGTTAGGAACAGCTTTGTTCTTTTGATTTTTGATCAAAGAACCAGATGTTCAATACTGTCGTTTGCACTTTGTACGATGCTGTTTACTGCAGATCCAAGCCATAGAAGTGCTTTAACTGTGGGTCACATAACATGGTGCATGGGAAAAATGAACAGGACTTTTATGTAAATGATTAACAAAGGAGTACAAAATATGATCATTGTACCCCACTGTGCTCAATTTTACATAAATAATAATGAAATAAATAATCACCTGCTATTCAGTGAATATTCTTACCATTTTAAATTTTAACAACAACAAAAGTAAATTCAATTAACTGGTTTAGTCTCCTAAAATACAAATCAATGCATCACATTTTTATCCAAAAAATTGATTGATTTTTGATGATGATTTTTCCAATCTATTTTTATGTGGCTTAGCTGTCTGATTAAAAGACTGTTTTCTTTTTAGAGTCTGTGTGTCCAACACGAATCCCAGTGGCCTCTCGAGATGAGAAAGGCTTTGAGCTGATGTTGGGCATGAACATTCAGACCAAGGCCAAGAAGATCTCTGGCTCTTTGACTTCTGAAACAGCTTACGCTCTCACTGCCAGCACAGACATTACTGAGGATACCAGGTAGAGTACTGTCCAAGAGTCTGATGAAGTTCTCAAAAATCCATTTTGTGCATTTGATATTATCAACCATTGCTTGTTATTTCACATCCTCCTTATACTAGGGAGATTTTCCCAGAAGGCCTCCCTCCATCCTATGTGTTCGTAGCCACCCTGCGTCTGAAGGGGTCTTCTAGCAAGCTCATCTTTGACCTTTGGAGGGTGCTGTCTAAGGATAAGGACATCCAGGCTGCAGTGACACTAAGTGGGAAGGACAAAACTGTCATCTTCACCACCACCAGTATAACAGAAAAGGAGCAGAAGATCATATTTAAAGAGGGGTTTCAGGTTAAGTATCATGTTCAAAGGAAGATTTCTCACCTGTCGGCTTTTGGCCAATCATGTCACAATTTCTAACTAAAAATACTATGTGCCCAAATCTAAAATATTACTGATATCTCTCTGTCAGTTGGTGAATCCAATATATTTCATAAAACACTGGTCTAACTTTGTCTTGGAAACAGCTGAAATTATATCATTCTGACTATTGCATCACTGCATCACTTGATGTTAAGGTCTGTTTGTTGGCCTTGGTTTGTTGCAGAGGTTGTTAAATAACTGAGTTTATAAAAAATTATAAAAATAGGATTCCTTTACTTTAAAATGTGAGATAAACCCAAGAAATGGTACAATAAATCCAGGACAACCATATATATAACTACAATAGATGCTATTAAGATGCTATTAGGATATTAATAGTTGTCCAGCATTTAAATACTGGACAATTTAAAATAAAGACAGGAGAGGCTATAATAGATGGATGTTTCCTACGAGAAGACTTGAAAACTTACTAAATAAATAAGAATAACATGAATAATTCTAGACCACATATACTTAATAATAAAAATGTAAATTTAGTTACTACTACTGCTTCATATTAGGGGTTTACTGTGCTACTCCGCAGTTATTTTCCTGCCAGTGAAAGTATATATTGTGTAACTCCAGTGTGTCTCCTTCAATCTCTGGTTTCTGTTGCTTTGAATGAATCTGACTGGGATAACTTGCAGAGAGCCAAACTAGCACTATTTAAATATCACCCACTGTTCAGTTCAATACACAGCCGAACCAGTGCAGATGTAATGTGATGGAAGGAAGCTCAAAGAAAATGTTTCCTACCCTGAACCAATGTATTTCCCCTGTGGAAACTACAGTGGATACTTAGTTCTTGAAAAACATGCCTCTGTTGCCATGGCAGCACAAGGTAATAATACATCCAGTTGGACACGCCAGGTTGTTTTTCCAAATGGCACCCACCACCTCCCATCCTTACACACACCTAGACTTTAGACTAGAGCACTGAGCAGCATTGTAATTATGTCCAATTTGTGTTTGCACATGTTTGATTTGATTTGGTTTGATGTGGCACAAAGTAGAAGCCTGTGATTTGTCATTTGGAAGGGACGGCTGTGGCTCAGTCCCAATGAAACAATAGCTGCCCTGTTTCTTTCCCTCCCTCTGTACGGTTTGAGTGTTTATGAATAAAACTGTGATGGAAAAGTAAAGGATTTCTTGCCCTTAATACCTTGCAGGTTAAACCATTTGTGGAACATCAAGGGAAGACATATTTTGCCTCAGTGACAAAACTGTATCAAATGACACACATGCAAACAGAACACTAACACGTATTTGTGCCTTCTTTTAGAGTCTATATGATGGAAAGTGGCATCAGCTCAAACTACTGGTGAGACCAAGCCAGGTCACCAGTTTTCTTGATGATCAACCAATCCAAGAAGTAATGCTGGAACCAGTGGAGCCCATTTACATTAATGGAAAGACACAGTTGGCTAAGAGGCGAGGAACAGACATCACTGTGCCTGTGAGTAATAACAAGGCAACTGAGAGGTTTGAGCACACCTGAAAGAAATTAAGAACATGTCTTAGTATATTTACAGAATGTAGAAGAAATGATATGTCTGGTTCATAAAGCAAAAAGTTGACATATGATAACCAGGTGAATTGTCATCTAATAGCAACTGGAAATAATAAGTATAGGGTTTATTTTAAGGTTAGTTAAACAGATCTAAAATGTTCTTACTGTTTAAAAAAATATATTCTGTTTTGGCAGTTAAGACCATTGTTATAACCTGGAAAGGAACACACCATTTAATTCATTACCATGTGTGAATTAGTTTCACTACAGGATCAGATCACATGTAATGCAAACACAAAGCTGTTGCAACAGTTTTAAAAAAAATCTGGTCACCATTCTTAACCATGACAAATAGAGAGAGGGGCAAAGAGACGTAAATAAATACATGTAAACAATTAATTAATTGAGTTGCATTATTTGTACTATCCTTTTATATTTAAATATTACTGCAATACTATGAGTAGTAATGACATTTCTAAAAGCATTTTTGTTGCCAAAATGCAGCTCAAAATGCTTCACAAAAGAAAAAAAACTACATCGTCATTTTATAGTTTTTCGGGTCCTGGCACACCTTAAATTATTTAACTTTGACCATTTTCCTCTTTTCATTCTCTTCTTTTTTAGGTGGAGATTCAGAAGTTGCGTCTGTACTGTGATCCCCATCAGAGTGAGAGAGAAACAGCCTGTGAGATCTACTCTGTGGTAGGAACTCTGCTGTTGCCTACGTCTACTTCAATCTGGCCAGAAGTCACTTTTTACTTCTGCATAAGACTGCCTGTATGAACCTTCATGGATAATAACCATTTTCCATTCTCTTGTCCTCTCTCTTCTGCTTCACAGGACGATGAAAGGGTAAGTGCTGTTTCTGTCTTGTTTCTGACATACATTTAATATATGTCTTAAGCTATTTAGCCCTTGAGCTGATGCAAATGTAGTGAATCATACTTAGTTATATATTTCATAGTGGAAATCAACCATGTTCATTGTTCATTCTTTTTAAATGTCTAAATCTTACTCTTGGCCCTTTCCAACCAATAAGAAAGCCTTGAATGTGATTTGTGTTTCCTCAGTGTCCTCTAAATCGAGAAGAGACAGAGGAGGAAGACGACTGCAACTGTGTGGTTGGACCACCAGGGCAGCGTGGTCTACCAGGACGCATGGTAACACACATGTCCATACACACACACACACACACCCACACGCACGCACACATGAAAACATTGTTTTGTTCCGAACATTTGATATATGACTTTTCTCTTGAACAACCATCTATGGTTGTTTCACAGCACCCTACTGCCCAACAGAGTGTGCTGAATGGTTTCTGTGTGTTTGTGTGTTTATGTGAGTGTGTGTGATACTGTAACTAGCTTTTATTACTTTGTAAATATTTTAGGAGTTCACAAACAAACTTTGATCAGATTCATAAATATAGAAAGCACGTCTTCCTCATATACCCACGTTACTATTTTTTTTTTTCCTTTTAGTTTGCTTTTTCTTGCAAAATTTAATCTGCCCAAAGAGAAGTCAACACTATACTATATTGGAAGTTATTGCACACTGCACTGATAGTAATTAATGCCCTTAATCATATATACTATATGATAAGGGAGGTGAGTCCAAAAAAGGCAAATTGCTAACTAGAAAAATAACTGGATTTTGATGTGGAATTAGTTCTTTACACCAAAAGGATACATTTCCAGACCTCTAATAATGACCTCTAAAGACTTCTAGATGTGGCAGCTCACATTCATACATTAGTCACGGTAGTAATTTTTTCTTTTCCTCCTCAGAGAAGTCATTGGAAGCTTTTGGAATCTCCTAACCCTGTTATAGTTTTGAAAAAGGAGTAGACTTCTAATACTCAGCTCTCTTGTTTGGCCTTTTTCTACAGGAAACAACGTAGGACAATATGCCACAAACATCTGTTTAGACTAAACAATGCAAAAAATAAATATACACACACATAAAAAGTTTGGTTTTGCTCTACTAGGATAAAACCTAGAATTTTACCGATTTCAAGCTTGTGTTGCTCTGCTTCAGTAGCTCTTCTATGTCTGAAACTTCCACAAAATACCACCAGTGGTTGCAGTGGTTGGCTCGCACATCACAGTGACATTAGTCAGTGTTGACCAGTAGTACAGTTGTTTTATTTTGAGCATGTAATTTTACAGGTTTTGTAAAAAATAGCTTGGAATGGAGGAGGTTAAAGCAAGAATGTGTTGCATGAATGTGCTGCTTTAGAAATTATAACATTGTTCCTTTTTGCATTAAAATGCAACTGATAAATGTCAGAGTTTTCCCTGTTATGGAGGAGCAGCATGCTAGCATAACTCAGTACTTAACCAAACTCTCAATGCAGCCACATTTTTGGAAACAAGTTATGCAGACTTTGTGGTTGCATGTGAGGAGCTTGATTTTCTGTTGTATAAAATAAAAAAGACATGGCCATTTCTAGTGACATATTCCTAACAAGTAATCCCTGAATGTAACAGCACTCAGGCCTAATTACCTCTGCAGATGGAGACTTGTCTGTCTTGTTTAAATCCATATGTAATAATAGCACAATATGATATTAAATCTACTTAAATAATATTCATTAGATGTTGATACTTTCTTTTTGAAATGTTAAAGTTTTGGGGTGCTTTGTAGACCAGTAGGTAGCACAGGTGTCCCAAGTACAGAGGTTATTTTCTTGTGCAGTGGTCCTGGGTTCAATTGCAGCCACCCTGTGGCCCTCTGCTGCGTGTCTTTCCCTTGCCCTCTTTCTCCACCTTCTGGCCATCCTATCAGAAAAAAGCCCAAAAAGCCCCAAAAATACCTTAAAAAAAAGAAATGTTGAAGTGAAGAAATGTTAAAGTTTTTTTATCCAAAAAATGATAAGACACTATTTGTCATTGTAAAACCTGCTTCTATCTTCAGACAAAGAATTCAGAAAAATTAAAATGCAAAAATCTGCAAAAAATATATATACTACATTAACATTAATGAGGTAGCATGCTCACATTGACAGCACAGATATTTTATATCTATATATTTTCAGTAATTGCTAACATTTGTGAATATGCACTGAGCAGAAAGTTCAGCTGAAGCTGATAAAATCTTGTTATAAAGAAAAGTATTTAAAAAATCTTATAGCACTGGAGAAAAAGTCAAAAGTCGTTACTACTAAGACTGATAGGTGGAGACATGGATAGTGCCACAGCGCTAGAGTGGCTAATAAAATATGTAGTATTTATTACAGCCTATGTTTGGCAAATAGCATTTCAACATCATATTACACTTTGCCAAAAGACATGTTTCTGTTTGTCTTGATTGAATGTTTCAATACTGCAGGGTTTCCGAGGGGAGAGAGGAAGGGACGGACCACCAGGACCTGATGGTAAGCCTGTAAGTGACTTTTTTCTCACCACTTTCTTTCTTTTCACAACTTCAAACTGTACTCTTGTCATCAATCTTAAGGGTACATGTTGTCACCACATGATAAAATCAGCTTATGTTGACTCTGTCCTCAGGGTAAAGATGGGAGTCCTGGGGCACCTGGGCCAGTTGGATTACCAGGAATAAAGGTAACAAAAATCTGTTGTGCCAAATTCTGCCTTGATTTTACTGAGCTGCTGCTACAACAAAGAGGGGAAAATTATATAAAACCTATTTAATTATAGAATCTTCACTATAGTCTTGCAGAGCTCTAAAAGAAGCTGTATGCAAACAACATATTAGAAAAAGCTATTGAATGGGTGTGTGTTTTCCTTTAATGCTACAGCACAAAGACAGCTGCTTAAAGTGTCAGATTAAATCATGCTGCAGTCAAGAAAAAAATGTCTTAAATTAAACTTTCAATACTATAGATCATAACATTTTATTGTATGACCTGGTGAAGTGTATGTGTACACTGGACATATAGGTTTTCCTTCTTTTTATGAAATAGTAATTCAGATTTTCATTTCTGTCATTTTCAATTTAGAAATAATTACATTGGCTTTCTATTTTGTTTGGCACTGAATTTCAAATACTTTTTATTACTTCCAAAGTTTTGCACATAATGGCTCCACAACACATTACATAAGTGGGCTGCTAATCTCCTGTTTCTATTAGACCTCCCAGGTCTTTAAGATCTGTAGATTGTTCCCTGTGCAGAGTTCATGACCTGTATGTGTTTATCGAGCTTTTCCTGCTCTGACTTTCACTATATGGAAAGGTCTTCCTCTTAGAGTTTGATCAAAAATAAAACATGTTCTCAAAAACTAGAAATTTCTGAAATTGTGCTCAAAATTGTGTTGGCAGTATTATGAGCCACATAGCTGACTTTGACAAGGTTTGGAGGTAACAAAGTTTATGTATTCAAGAAAATGAGTTTGTGACTCTGATCGCATGCTCTTACTTACTCTCCTCCCCTGACTTGGCAGGGTGAAAGTGGACCAGCAGGGCCAAAAGGGGAGGATGGCCTAAAGGGCGTTATGGTAAGTGTTTAAAGAAGCATCTGTATCGCTGTTGTGGCTTTTCTAATCCTCTTCCAGCACTGATAGTATCTGATTCTTCTGATACTGCCCAGGGAGACAGAGGGGAACCAGGCTTACCGGGAAAACCAGGAGCCCCAGGACCCAATGTAAGACTGTCATGCCTTAAGTCTAAACATCTTTTACACTATAATGAGGGTCTTTTGGTAATGCTCTTTGAATTTTTTGATTGCAGTTCTAGCTCCTCTAAAACATGCATGGATAAAACAGAAAGTGAGCTAATGGATATAGACAATGATAATCTTCATAAGCCTGATGTTTGCAGCTTGTTCCCTCGGGAATATCCAGGCAAAGGGTTTATTCTGTGGCTGTACTTTTATTGTGACAGTAAAGGAAGTGCTGAATAAGTTCATATCAGGTTGTGCATCTAATTTTCTTTGAACAGCAGTACTTCTCGCAAAGTTAAGTAAACTTTAAAGCAAGAAGTAGGGGAACTGATTTGCCGGTAAATAGATTTTAATGTGAAGCAGCAGGAGTAAATGCTGTTTACTCACTGTTACTTAACACAATGTCAATACATCTGCAGGAGAGTGACAAGTAAACAGCAACAAGGTCAATATTTGGTGGACTGTAGTGAGAAGCTGCAGGAGTCTTTAAAGCTGAACCAAGAGAGACTTTGAAAACACGTCCCTCTCTCCGGTCACCAGCACAGACAGAGAAGTGCTAAGAAGTGCTAATTACTGCCAAGAAACTGTAATTTGTAAGCTGATTAAACCCCAAATAAGCAGAGCATTAATTGTGATCATCTTACCTGTTGATAAGAAATAAACCTGAAGGATGAAACTTTTTTGGCACATGACCGCATGCTGGCTATTAAGTCAACTTGATCTTTCAAGGAGGGAGCGGTTCTTCAAGAAGCATTTTTTATTTGTCCTTCCTACATGATAATTTAACAGTTGATAGACCAGTATGTGTAGTGGTAAATATATAAATGATATATTCTTTGTATGCAGGGTCTTCCTGGTGAGCATGGTGAGCCAGGACCTCCAGGAAAAGCTGGACCAAATGTAAGATCTAGTTCTGTTCAACAGTCTATGCATTAAATCAGCCTTACTGACAGTTACAGAATGTGAAACCACCAAATAGAACATTATGCCAGACGTAACAACCTAACCATGTCGGACCAGATGCACAGTAAATAATTCTACAGAGAACCATTCTCTAATTCTGAGGGTTTAGCTTCCCTTGTGCATGTGTGTGTGTTTGGGATTTCCTCTTGTCACAGCAGTGTTAACATTGCAGTGTTTGAAGTGGGACAGATAATTACTGTAATAGTGGTGGATTGGCTGCTGCTTCCTCACTTTGCCTCTCACAGTGTGTTTACTGTCCAACCAGGGGGAGCCAGGACTGCCAGGCACCGGCGGACTGAGAGGGCCTGTAGGACCAAAGGTCAGTACACACTGTAGCTACTATGAGATCAGGTGGGAGATGCATACACTGCAGGTCCAGACGTTCAGACATTTCACCCCTTATTTTCATTAAATATGTCAGCCCAAAGCTGAACAGACTAATGTTGATGCTGCTCCATTCTTCTAGGAAAACTTCCCATTGAAAGTCCCACTGACTTTCAGATTCATTATTAATGAGGTTCAACACTGATACTGACTGATACGGCCTGGTTGACAATACTGAATACACATTGCTTTTTGGATGTGTTTTGATTGAAAGTACAGCATTTTTTTTTACTTCCCTGTTATTCATGTCAGCTTGTCTGCTAGATTTTTTTGTGTAATCTGAGGTTTATTTATCCCTAACAGTAAGTAAAAAGGGACAGATAATAGGTCTCATCAGACAGCACCTAGAACTGCAATGGGTGCTAGGTGCTGTGAGTGTGTGTAACACCCCAGTCAATGACTAATCTCAGAACCCACCAGTAACTCTAATTCTTCCTGTTTTTTTTCTCATTAGTTTCTCTCCTTTTTCTTCCCATACTTACTTTTTCTAAGCTTTAGGGTAAGTTAAGGAAGCTCAAGTTGAAACATTTTTGTTTGTCTGGACATGTCTTAATCTTCAGTGTGGAACATTTGCATCTTCCCATTAACAACTGTGCAATCAAATCATCGAGTGTATTACTTTGACATATTTGTAGGAATCCAAATTTGTGCACTTTAGTTGCAGCACTTCAGCACTAGAATTTCAAAAGTGAAACTAAAGCAGTTAACTGTGAACTGTTTTGGTTTTTTTTGCGCTGGTTGGTTGGTTGGTTTGTGGTTGGTTACCACAAACATAACATTAGTAGCCAGAAACTAAACATGAGTAGCTTCCTGTGTGAATAAACAAACTACTGATATCATTCAGCAACTAAAGCTGTCATCATTCACACAGATTTGCACACTTGCATCAATGTGAAGTCATACAGTTAATGCATAGGCACTCTCCACCTCTTTTAGTGGTAAAATTAATACCACTGCCCGAGTACATACCCTATATGTAAAGCACAAGTGCCAAAATGAAACAGCTCAGGCAAACATCTGCAGCATGTACAGCCACCAGCTAAAAGTGTGCAGTGCTATTTTGAGTCTCTCTGAACTCCTTTGAGAGTCCTCCCAGTTTGACTGCCAGCCATCCTGCCAGCAATTTGGGACTCTTCCTGTTATCACAATAAACTACTTTCCCCGAGAATCTGGAAGTGTTCTACACCAACTGGAGGGTGGTGGTACACAGGGAGCTGAAACAGCACACAGTTGGTGTCCATGTGTGGAAGTCTTGAGGGTGGGGTGGATGGGGGTGTGTGGTAAATCTGTTTTGGAAAGACAGTAAGCAGCTAACTGAGTTACTTTTAACTCCAGCAACTGTGAACCAGGGTGTTCACCTATGAAGTTTAGACATCTAAGGAATCTCCCTTATGATTTACTTTGCATTTGCTAAACTCATTTTAGGAACATATTTTATTCTTCAAATGATAAAACTAAAACTAAAAGTCACAGGCTGAATTAAGGGTTTGATCTTGCTCTTAAATCAAGCACAATCTCTAATGTTGCTCCTCCACCAACCCTCCACACCCAAAGGGCTGTTTCAGATCAAACCAGAAGCTATGCTACAAATTAAACTTTTCTCATTTATTTAAATGTGATTTGTCAGATTAGGCCCTTACTTTTTGCCACAAGAATATTGTATACTTTTTGCATTCACACTTAAAAGGGAACCTCACATATTTCAGTTTTGTCAGAAATCTTATTTTAGCATATCTGAGACATGCCAACAGTGGGTGACCAAACATCTTTAGAAGTGGCCACATGTCTGTGTAGTGTGTAACTTAAAGGGTCAGGTCGAGGGATACGGGACAGACAGACCGGCTACGGCTCAGAGCAGCATGGATAGAAGCCCAGACTCCATAGACAGATTAAATATAAGTAACAGCATTTTAGTAACAACTTTACTGGCGTCCATGTGTCTTCTGTTGTTCCCTGTCTCCTGGCACTTTTGTGATGTCACAGTTTTTAGTGGGTTAATCTACATTTTTAAAATCAGCATAAACACACAACTTTTAGTGAAAAAAATTATGTGAGTCACTGTGTGGTGTTATAACTTAGCTAACAGCTCTCATAAAAGACAAAAGACAAAAGAAATACCATAAGAAGTTGAAAACACGTCCTAATATCATAACTTTATACATTTTTTTATGCAAAATGTGATAGCAACCAGTAATTATCCAGCAGCAACCAGTTAATGAATTCCAGTATTTAGTTTTTATTTAGACTCAGTCTGGTCTCCACCAAGTCATGAGAAAAAGGCTTGCCTGCTAATTGTTGTAACATGTTCACCCACTAGTCTCTTACTGTGTTTGTTTGCATCGCTTTTTCTGGTCAGGTAGTTTACATTGGTTTTATTATCAGCTTCATCAGTGTTTACAGTATATCACTGGAAACAGCTGTCTGCTGTTGCTGGGAACAGAACTAATGAGAGCCTTAAGAGAGAACCAAAACAAAAAAGCTTTGAGGTGTTGAACCAAAATACTTAGTTAAAAGACGCCTCAATGTTCATGTAGATCATAGGGGAGCTGCAGAGTGGGTGATAAGTCTCTGTGGGTCTGAAGCAACACCTCTCACAAAACACACAGCCCTTTCATCCACTGCAAGTGTCAACATATTGATAGGTGCAGCTTTAAACATTTATATTGTTTTTCATGAAAAATTTTGACAAGATTAAAGGAAATTTTCACTCCTAAGTTTTTCTTTTAAATAGAGTGATATACATTTACACCATAAAAAACAGTATGAGTCACATAGTACAGGTGTGTATAACTATGTGATCAACAATGGACTGAAGGATTATGTTCAACTTTTATATCATATTTTGTTGTTTCAGGATGATTGCTGCTGGTTGCATCTTCTTTTATGAATATATTATGTTAATGCACAGCAACATAAAAGTGCTTAAGAAACTGGCTGGACTGCCGGATAGTTCACTAATGACAGATTCCTGGAACAATCCTGTGTTGACCTACCAGAGTTGCATCACAGTTGACACAAGTCTAACAAACAGACAGAATTTCTTTCTGCAATGTCAGGGAACATTGAGCTTCCTAATGACTAACAGGAAACGCCTTTTAACAGAGCACAGCAGCATGTGCTGTAGGAAGGAATAATTGCTTGTTGAGGGTAAGGTTGAGGTTAAAAGGGCAGAAATTAAAGGCAGTCTTTTGTCAACATTGTCTTCAGAGTGAAGACTTATATCTGTTGCACTAAGTGGGATTTTACCGCTAGAGATAATTGAAAATATTGAATTTACATGTGCAGGAATAGTTATTGACATAAGAACTCAGCATAGACTTCATGTCATGTTAGATGAGACACTTTTAGTACTGACCTTTTTATTCTCACAGTGATCTCTTTCATGCTTAACAAAACACAATGCAGATCCTATTGCATGAGACTTAGTGTTTTCATGATGCCAATTTTCTGCACTGGTTGGTTATAAATCATGAAAGTAAACATATAAAGTATTTTTGCTGCACTTATTTAAAGTATTTTTGGTGCATATGTTAGTTTCTCTCTAATATTTGCTGGAGTCCAACAGGGACATTTATTTTGGAGCAGTCTGAATATAAATACACCACAGGTGAGCAGACAGCATCACAGTTTGAACAAGGTTTTCATTCAGCTCAAGCACAAGAAATCAATTGAGCAAAGTAGATACATCCTTCTCAAGCCGGAGTGAGGTCAGTTTGATGTCCTTTAGGCTGATTTCAAAGAGGCAGAAACTCATCACATGCAGCTTGATCAGAGAGCAATATGCCAAACAATTAGCCCTAGTAAAGGACTCCCACCGCTGTGTTTTCGAATGTAAGCCAATTGTTTGGTTGTCTGGTGGTGTCGTGGCTGATTTTGACTGATCTCAGTGTTGAGTGTGTTTGTACTTTTAAAAAAACATCATAGCCCTGCAAAACTAAATTCAGGTTTTTTGTCATCTGTTAACTGCCCAGTCCAATGATTTCAGCTTATGCATTCAACCACTGCAACCATTTCAGTCGGCGTTCTCTTCTTCTCTCTTCTGCTATCTGCGTGTGTTATCATTTTCAGAATCACCATCAGTATATCCTGGGTTTAGTGCCACTTGAGATGATTGTGATTGAAAGTATCTTTTAGTCATTGCAGACTGTAGGGATTTGCTGACACTGGCAAACACACACACCAACATGGTCACTCTGTGGGCTGCTTGAGCCAACATGTGAACTGATTTTTTCTATTTCAGGCACTTTACATCACAAAGTCTATGACTGCAGAACCTGTAACTGCTACAGGACCACTGAAGGCGCTGAGGTCATGTCCTCAGTATTGTTTCTGGGAATTTGGGGATTTTAATGACCTGAGGAGGAAATTACATTCTACAGTTACCACATAGTGGATTTTTTAAGGTTTATTCTTTGAAAAAAGCTTTTAGACTTTTAGACTTTAGGCTTTATTGAAAGAGCCTGTAATGGTTTTCAGGAAGTGAGGAGGACTTTGGACCACGACTTTGACTTTCCAAAGTCCTGGCTGTAGCCTTGCTATTAGAGTGTTCTGTATGCAGGTATATCACAGAAATGTTGTGACAGTGTTCCAAACAGATTATGGCCTGTACATACTGGTTTATTATCAGCCCACAGCATTAAAACCAGTTCCCATACAACTGCCAGGGATTGAACTCTCAATGATATTTAAGTTGTGAAAAAGGAATCCAGATGTGACTGAACTAAATTAGCCTCCAGTGTGGTCACCGCCTGTGGAAACATCTGCCATCAACTGTAAAGAATTTCTGTGCACTCAGCCATGACAGCTCCATTGAATGTTAATGAGGCCTACATGTAGATAAACTGTATAAGGTTTAAGGCTATCAGCACAGTCTTTAATCACACGTTCCCGTACTCGTACACATAAAACTTCCTTTCAGCAACATATATGGAATTTTAAACAATTTGGTGTTTGATGTTTCACACTTAAGTGAAGCAACCTAAAAAATTATTGGCTTCACGTTACATGCAAGTCTCTTATTATCAAGAATAGAATTTTATACTCCCAAAATTATGGATTTTCAGATGCAGCTGTGTGAGGTTTTCGTGTCTCCGAGAATTACTATTTATCACACATTCCTCCCCTATAATTACTAACTGATACTTTTAAGAAGACAGTGAAGGAATTTCAGAATTAGCAGAAGCGTGTTATCAAGTCCACAGAAAAGTCGGATGCTTTAAATTAGTTCGCTTAAATAAGCAAACATATGGCAGTGGAATCCTTCCACAAATCGGAGGGAAGCCATTGGGTTGAAGTTCAATTTATTTTTATACCCTGTACTTGTTATTTTGCAGTAGGCATGGAGACTAACTACATACATAAGGTACAGCTTCTTAATCCTGCAGGCTGCTAGACCTCCAAATCATCAGTTGCTCACCACGAGTGCGGATGCAAAGATCCAAGGATGTTTGTTGAAAGACAGGCTAGTTAAAAGAATCTGAAAATTCAAAGCATTCTAAAAAGGACAATTTTTGGAAAGGAATATGAGACAGATTTTGAATCACGACTCAAGTGAATTCATCCTAAATTGATGCAGAATCCAAAGTGAACTGATTTAAACTAAAACTTAGTGAGATTATTGCTGAAGCGGGCTTGCTTAGACTTTTGATTTAGGAAAAAGCTATTTCCTAACACAGCTGTTCATCCTTTACAGTGTCAGCTCGAACACAAGAGTTACAGGCATCAAAGTTAAACTTAAATTAATATATTCTGTATTTTATTCTATTTACGTCTGCAGAAAATAAACAGGCCTTTTGCTTTGAGAATCTGGATGCCTATAACAACAACTCCCTCTCCAACACTCAGTGAAGTATCTCCAGAACAATTAATTATACTAAAGACATATAATAGCAGTACAAATCTACATCAAACTATTTAATGAGGTGATTATAAATGGTGATTATGGAGGCACATTAGGTGCTGTTTTACTCATGGGGATGCTCAGAATGAGGCAAATGAGGCACATCCCTCAACACACACTGAACCCCAAACCAAAACCTGAACACACACACAGGATATGCTATAAAAAATGCCAGAGTGCACAAATATGCGTCCTGGGGTGGTGACATCATTCAAGGCCACAATAAATCAATTTGCACTTGCTGACAGTCTTTATTTTGTGCATTTAGCAGGTCTTTGAAAGGTAAAGGAATATGGTGTGGGGGTGAAACCCTTTTTTTTTTCCGTTGACCGGCATTTGCTGTGTCAAAAGATAAAAATCATTCAACTCATAACCGTCTAGTTGAAGAATCAGTTCATCTAAGTTATGCACACGACAAAAAACATGTTTTCTCACTTACCTCTGCTGTTACTTGAGTAAGATAATTGGCCATGCAAAAAGTTTTGGTTTTCCACTTTTTTTCCAGTACAGTGGAGGTGAATGGAATTTTGTCAGTGTTGCTCAGAGCACAAAAAAGAAAAAAAAAAGGGGGCATCGTTTTCTTCCAGGAACAGTGTCCTTGAGTTGAAAAAGGGCACACAAAATGCTCCCAAGTGTTTTTATTGGGACTATTTCTGTTGTGGAAAATAGTAAAAAATCTTTTTATTGCATTCTCTTTTTTATAATCACACAGAACAAGATGTACATGCATCCATGGCTTGTGGCTTTGAGTAGTAATTTGACCCACTTGACTGGACTGACTCTTAAACCTTTCAGTACATATGTGCTTTTTTATACTGCATTTTTTCCAAACATTATTTGCTAGTCAGACAGAACCAAAAGTTCAAGACAAAACATTTAAGATACCTCATGCATTCTCCTAATGTTTCAGCATCTTGTAATGTCATAAGCTAATTTTCTGTGTGCAAACTCCCAACATGTATATTAAAAATCCTATATTGAACAGGGGAACATTTCCCATAACAACAGATACTCAAAACACTTTTGGAGAGCCACATACAGATGAACAACGTAATCCTTCCAGCATGTTGTGGGTCTGCCCTGTGGCTCCACCCAGTTGAACTTGCCTGGAAAACCTCTGAAGGAAGAGGTCCTGGAGAATTTTATGTCAGATGTCTGAATCATCTAAATTGGAATTTTTCAAGATTAGGGAGCAGCAGTTCTACATAGAGCTCTTTTTGGATGTCTGAGCTTCTTACTTTCTCCATCTTGTTGGGTGTTAGCTCAGGCACTCAACAAAAAACAAGCAAAAAACAGACAAACAAATATATAAAAACTCATTTCATCATTATGTTTCGATTCTAGTCGGCTATAATTCATGAGCAAAAAGAGAGTCTTGGATGAAGCTTTTAATCCTCTGTTAAACATAAAAGTACTAATTTTGCACAGTCGCTTTAGCTTGGGTTGATCTAATTGCCACCAATTCATTCTAAAAGTAGATAATCTCTTACCTACATTTAGGCAGTGTTTTTCTAAAAGTCTTGCTTGATAAGAAAATCTAACCAACTCTCTCTCTTTCTTTTTCTCTTTTGCCCTCCCTGCCTTCTTTTCAAACTAATCTAATACTTAAAACTCAGAAAAGCTCTTCAATGAGTCCCAAAACAATATAAATAACTGCTGTCCAAGATGACATATATGATGGTTGAAGAGCACTAATTACAGGTGTACTAGAAAAACACATGGGTATTAATGTAAAAGGGTCGCAGTTTGGTTCGATTAATGCAACCACATAGGTAAACGAAATAGGTAAACAAGTTCTCTCAATGTAGGTAAATTTAAAAAAGGGCTATCTTGACCTTTGGCTTCAGTCTGGACACAAACAGCAGCCTCCTGGATGGAGAGTGTTTTCTTCTTTGTTCCTGTCATAAATACCTTGGACACTAGAGATCACTGCCCAACAACAAAATGTAAATGACAAATTTCTACGGCCATTTACTCAGAGCACAACCAACTACCAACTCTGAGTCAGATGGTCTCACGTTCTATCTCATGAACAAGCCTCTGACATACTCAAACTCTGCACTTGAGACATTAACTCACTCCAATCTGAGTAGGCAGTTCAGTGTTTAGCTCGATCCTCTTATAAAAGGATCTGGTAAGCCATAGTCTCTTTTGTCATTGTATTTTTTTCTGCTGGTGTTTTTTTTATTAACTTTTCTTCCAGATGCCCTGCCAGTATACAGTCGAGCCAAGCATTCACAGACTCTTCAGTCCTAAACAATATGTGACTGTGTGAACTTTGAGATTATTCTGCCTACAGGACAGTGTTAGACTTGTCTCTGTGCACTTGTCTATTATCTCTTGTCCTAGACATCCAGGGGTTTATGTCATCTGGTCATTTATTGGGCGGTGGTGGGCGTCTCGTGTGTGTAATTATGAGGTCTGCTGCTCTTATGGGTTTATGTGCGTAGTGCGGTGAGACACTTCAAAAGAAAACAGACGCAGTTGAGAGCTAATTCAGTTGTTTCCTCACTGCCAACATGCAGAGTTGAGCACTTAAAATATATGTCAGTGGAACCTGGTAACCTCTGTGTCTGTAGAGAGCTCAGACAGAAAGAAAGTGCTTCAAACCTCATGGTGTCACACTTGAAGCACTGCAGAGTGCTGACTCGGGACTATAATTAGACCACAGATAAGTGAAGAGAAAGAACAGGTTGAAGTTAGAAGTTGCAGCAAAAGGGTTCAACAGCAAGTCAAGAGACACACATCAATGATTATTTCACAGAATTTTGTTCATGTTGGGGCTCTACATAACGACACAGACAAGTTTTAGTCTTAGTTATCTTCCATACTTGTAAAAAAGTTTAAAACATGATAATTTTTTATCAGTATTGAGAACTCACAAAATAGTTTTTATTTGATCATGTAAAATTAATTTTGAAAATGTGTCCATTTTTTTTTTTACATTTAAGACACTTCTCTCCTCAAAACAATATATAAATCAAAATGATGCTATGAATCTACAGTCTTGCTAGCAGCTCTGTGAGGCTGTCGTTCCATCAGGAAAGATTCAAGCTAACATGCATACAAAGTTTTTATGACTTAGATGTTTACTTTGCTCATCAGAAAGATGTGTATAGATGATGCTTTGTAGTGGAAAACTGTAGATTCCTCTGAGGAGCCACCGACTTAGTTTTGACACTGGTAGTGGTGATGGAAGGGATTTGGGGATTGCAGCTGTAAAGCAACATAGACTGTAAAAGAGGCAGAGAGAGGAAGAAAATTTTTACTGTGGCTTAAATAAGCCTAAGCCAATAGGAACTCAGCAATATCACTGGATGACACCCGAAACTAAGGGGTGGAGCTTTAGTGTGATGACATGGACTGACAGGTGTCTGTCCTCTTGAACTTAATCTTAATCACAATGCTAATGTAACGGTGATAAGCAAGTAATATTTACCAAAGTTACTGTCTATGTTGCCCTGTTAAAGTTTGCTTGCTGTAACTTACTTAAATGACAATAAACAGGGTGTTCATGGCACCAGACAAAAACTTAAGGTATCATCAAACTTATTACACTTTGAGCTTTAGGGGCCTTAAATATCTCCTCTAAACTTAATTTCAATCCGTCCAACTGCTGTAAAAATATGTTAGACTGGCCCATAGTGTTGAACAGATTACCAACCACCACTGTCATCCCTGGAGCCGTGCTACCAGCCTGAATGAGAGGGCCATAGAAAGAAAACATGTCTGTCAAAATGTTTTAATGGACTGGCATTTTAGATATTAACTTCATGAACCATCTCAGTTACATGTAACCATATAATTAGCTAGCTCATCAGGTGTTTTGGGTCATGAAGGTCTGGCAGGGACAACTCTCCTTAGGGGAGTTTTGACATACTGCACCTTACCTCCCCCTGTGGTGCACGTTAAGTACCAAGATACCAAACCGGTGTAGTTGAGGAAATTTATTCTCAGGCGCCCCAGGAAAGTAAAAGTCCTCTGGTGCAACTCTGTATTCTGCACCCTGCACAGACACCAAAAATAAAACCCCTGTAGTCGTTACATGCTGGGTATGTAATTTCTGTGGCCAGAGGTCACTCAATCAAAACAACAACATCATATTTCATTGCTAAAAAGCTACTGCAAATGAAAATCTATCTGACTGACTCAGGCAGGAATTTTTAGGGACAAGGTCATGTATTGAAGTTTTACTCCCATTAGGTTTAGACATGTTTTCTATCATAAAAACATATTTCTCTGTGTTTTACCATTGTTGGAAACAATTGATATAATGCAAAAAAAAATACTGGATAAAATGTATAACACTGACATTGTTTTTAGACATTTTAACGTGAAAATTACATTGCATATTATATTCTCAAAGCAGAAAAGACACTAAGACCACAGTTAAAACCTTTAAATATGCTCTGGCACATGGAGGAGTGTGTTGCTCATATGGTATAGTGAAGTAGTACTGATAGCAAATAGAAAATGTATGGCATGAAAAAGAAAAGGCAGCCATTACACACAGGTACTTCTCATAGCAAAACTCTTGTGGAACATACTGAGCGAACACTGCAAGCTGAGCTTCTTCAAACCTGAAGGAAACCTGATACCTCATGCCGCTGTAGTGGCTACTATGGTTAGCATCACGAACTATCTTCTGTCTCATGTGTCATCTAACTGTAGTCTCAGGCCTGTAATTTAGGTGTGATCTTAAATTCCCATATTTCTTTCATCCTTAACTGGCTGTGCTTGGCCTTCGTGTTTTCTGCGGCTCAAACACATTGCTGAAATAAAGCTGGTTTTTATAAGTTGGCAATTTTTAAAAGGTCATTCATGCTTGAATTGGCCACAGGGTTGATCTTTGTAATCCCTTTTTATTCTGAGCTCTGTAGGAGAGATAACTCGTGACTGCAGTTTGGATGAAATGCAGCTACCAGGCTTGAGAAAACTCTGAGAGTGACATTCACATTACACTAATCCTTGTTGCTGTTAACCGTTTGCCTCTGAGTTTTAGAACTGATTTGAGGATTTTATTGATATTAGTTCAAGCATCTCAGGCTCATTTAATTAGTAGGGTAGAATTTAGGGGCAGCCAGTCAATAGAGGGCGCTAGGGCGCTTGGGCCTGTTCCACATTAAGAATAATCAAATGACCCGTCACCAAATAAAATGTTTTTCTAAATGACTTTTTTATAAATGTTTTTAAATGAGCAAACGTGTATAACATGGCATGACTAAAATGTATAATCAACCCTTAAAATGCAGACTTAAAATGTTTAATGCTGTCTGTAGCCACCTTTAGTGACATATTTCCGGGGGCGCACAAATCTTGGCCTGTACCTTTATGACTTTATAACTTTCGCTATAAGTTTGATATGCGCAGCTCAGCCCTTTCTGTTATCAGAGAGAGGAGACCCTAGCGCTGGGAGACCCGTGGGAGCTATTCGGGCGCTGGTCGGGTGCGCTTATCTCTGCATGAGAGTTTGTTCATGTAGCGAGGTAACGAGTCAGAAACGTTATGCATGGCACTAAAACGGTGCCTGCAGTTGATTTTAGGAGGTGATTATATATGGTAAGTGAAGTTTTAATTGAAACAGAAACAGCCGTTTTATTGCTCTCTTCGCAGTCACAAACTTTATTTAAAAAACATTCATTTTAGCAGCTGAAAACAGGAGATACTGGTAAATTTCAGGTGAGTTAAGCACATACAAACATATGAGAATTGTGTTTAGATGGAAGATAACACTTGGTATCTGTAATAGCTTATTTAGTCTACATATTATTAAATTCTTATTTTTTTTAATGATGGAAAAGGAGAGGTGATTTAAAGGTTTTTATGCGGAAATACTTTTTGTGTTGAAACAGATATCACACACATTGTTTGAATTAGACTATTTTGATTTAATTTCAAATTTACTGATTGGTAACAATAATAATTGTCTATTTTTGCTTAGCTGTAGTGCTGTAGTGCACCCTACTGGTGACTTATAGTAATAGCAGGTCTGTGAAATGGTTGTGAACAGACAGCAGGGTTTCCTGTGGGTGTTTATAGTTTAGGCAGCTGTCTTGTAGTGCTACATTTTTGGCTACCCAGAGAGAGCGCCCCCCATATGAAAAAATTATCACTAGACACTGGTAGAATCCATGGAAAGTATCCACTTTCATTTTTTTAAATTACTGTAAAAATATTTGTTTGCTGTTTATTTTTTAAAAATGCTGTTGTAATTGAAGAGCAGCTGTCTGTTATAAAGAATAAAGTGCTAGGCAAAGAAACAGAACTAGCGCACTTGTTTGCCTGTAGATGTAAGCTCTGTTTTTCTTTTGTTTCATCGAGAGTCAAGAATTTTTAAAACATGTAATTAACAAAACAACATACTCCCTTTAATTTTCAAATATTTCTTCCTTAAGATTATTTTTAAGATAATATTTATGCCCTTTGCCTTTATCATACAGTAGCGACAAAGACTTTGAGTGGTATTATGTTGAAACAGTGCAACATGAAGTTTGATATATTCATTATGTGGAAATCAACAGATTATTTTTGCACAACTCTGTTTGATCAGCAGACTGTCAGTCCTCTGCAATGAATAACATGAAGCTTGAAATGAATAGCTTGAAGTACCAAAATATATTTTAGAGCCTGTCTCACATATTCATTGCCAGTGTCAGTTTATTGCAGCAGTACACACTGAAACCTATTCACATACCACTTGTGTCATAATACATTCAACAAACATAGTTAAACAGTATAGAGGTCTGAGGGCAAAACCAAACAGTGGATTTTAGTGTTGTGTGGATGGTTAAATCTCTACTTGCATGTTGTTTTGTGGCTTAAAATGTGTTTGTTTGTCGCTGTGAATTTTTGTTTGAACAAGCTGCTGGCTAACTGCAAGATCTCTGACCACAGGACTCACCACACAAGCTGCTGTTCATGCGTCAGTGTTACTGCCTCAGATAAACTCACAACGGGTCAAATCCAAACAATCCCCTTAGATACAAGCAGCGCAGATAGATGACTTCTTTCTATTTTATCAACAGACAGGAAAAAAAGTAATAATAAGCTGCAGATAAACTTTGTATTTCAGTGTATTTAAACTACAACGCTCTATGGCAGAGGTACATTTTCTCATAGTGTGCTCAGGTTAAAATCACTGCCTGTAACACTAGCAATTGCCAATGTAATTACACTGATTTTAGTTTTAAATGATCCATTTGCTGTTAAACAATGTTTGCAATAGAGACATACCAGCTGTTGTTTGATGACTTCATGTATCGCATCAACTGAAAATAAAGAACCTTATACATGACATAATAGTTAATTACAAAAAGATCCCAACAACGTTCTAAAGACCCAACAATCAATTAAATCCAATTAAGACTTAGTAAAAAGCTTTACAATGTGCATTTCAAGCAAAAAATTGGCTTAAATCTGTATCAAAGAGGCTACATGGAACAAAACCTGAGTACCCAGAGATTTGGCTTCGGCAGCAGTGCTACACACAGCAGCAGTCAACATAAATACAATTGAATTTACAGTTATGTTAACTCATTTTTCTGTTTGACTTCTATTTTTTTCATTTGTTAAATTACTTACTAACAAGTTAGAATCAGTTATTCATTTCTTTGCTTTATAATGCTGTTGCACCGTAGTAAAAGCACATGCGGGCACATCATATTTTACCTTGTATTTTTTGATTGTATTGTTTTTTTTAGTTGTGTCATCTTTCACAGGAGTTTATAAATCATTAATAATGAACTCATACTTAAAACCAGTGTGGTCCTGTGGAACTAAGCTATAGCACACACCAGTTATAAGGAGGAAGATACTGACATGTCTGTTGTGTCCTCAGGGTGAGAGTGGAGACTCTGGGCCAACTGGTACTGCTGGAGCTCAAGGTCCACCGGTGAGTTGAAATTGGTTATATGTAACTACTGTATGCATTATAGAAGACAGAATGAACTGACTGTATAATGCTCATATGTGATATCTGTTCATTGTTGATTACCTCTGCAATGAATATGCAAAACGTTCATCAAAATGTTAATGTTCAACATGTTAATGCAGAATATTTGACAAGTGTTCATTGTTAAAGCTGCTGACAAATGCAGAGACTGCTCACAAAACATAGTTCCTGGTAAATCAACATTCTGTTGAAGAAACAAGTAACTACTTTTTAAATGATCACATAAGGTTCTGAGGGAAAGAGTAAGCAGGACGCTTACATGAAAGCTGACTTCACTGCTGCTTTTACACACTGCTGTGTGCTAGTAAATTCACTGTACACACTCACACACACACACCTCTTGCACCAAATTTGCTGTTAGCTTAATCTATGTAATATTAGATCTAGGATGAAAATTTCATACTTGTTTAGCGCTATCATGTTCGGTGTAGGGAATAAAAAATGAATGTAAAAAAAAAAGATGAATATTACCCAACACCAAGAATAATAGTGCTTTCATGCATGTGTACCAACATGACCAAGCCTTTTTTCACTTCCACTATATTTATCTATATACCAAGGATTTAAGCCCTAATACAAGCTATGTGGTTGCATCTAGCAGCCATATTTTCATCTTGTCTCATTTTCATCTGAGTGCTACTGCAGTACATGCATTGAAACAAAAAACAACTTCAGAGCTTCAGATGCACAGATCTTTGAATTGACTGATGATAATTTGGGATGTGATGAAGGAGCTCATTGTGTGGTGAATCCAGAGTATCCATCTCTGAAGGTTACCTGATTACAGCAACTCTTCTGACAAACCACCTCAAAGAAACTAAAGGAGAGTCAGCCAAAGTGTCTCAATTGACTAGAGCAGGCAACTCGGACCTGTAATTGCAAGTAGCACTCCAAGGGTTGCATTCATTGTATCCGTCTTTTATGTGAGTCACGGACACCTAAAGCTTCACTTCACAACTGGTGAAGTGAAACTTGCTGTGCTGGCTCAGCTGTGTGATCTCCTCTTAAGCAGCTCCAGGGACTTGAAAGAGATTGGTACAAATGAATCAGCTGAAACAAAGCTTTTAGCCTCCAAAACACAACATGATGCAGTGTTTGCCTCCAACACAATCCCGTCAGGGGAAGATTACAACATGGAAACAAATGACTCAGCTACTGAACTAAATTAATATTGCCCTGACAAGTGTCCATCTCTCTACACCCATGAACCTGTAGAAAACTATCAAAGAGAACGAGAAAAAGAAATTGTAGCACCAACTGTAAATAGAATGCACACCCATTTTCATCCCAAACATGTGTAAATGCCCTTTTTTCTTAAATGAAAATATGGAATAGCCTATCAGCCCATAGGCAGTCATTCAGATAAGCCTGAGTGAAGATGACTATGTTAAAAAAAGTTTATGTCAGCGTCGCCATCACTCAGTTATGGTAAAACAGAGCATGAAAGGCAGTGGAAGCGAAAAACAGAGAAGAGATTATCTCTTTGTCAGAGCGTCTATGCCTGGAAAGAGAAAACTAAGAAGATGAGAACATCTGTAAACAAATACACTGAATTCAGCAAGTTGAAGAGCATTGAAGAAAGGTCGCAGACAGAAGTCAGCCACCTCAAAAATTTGCTCATTGACAAGGATGTGAAGCTCTTCAGGTAGAACTTCAGAAGCAGCTCCCCGAGAGATGAGATGCACCAGAAATAGCTCTCAGACAGAAAAGAACTTCAGGAATGGAGCATTTGAAGAAAGAAGAGGCCTTCAAGAAGAAACTCTCTGACAGTGTGATAATATCCAGAAAGAAGCTGTTTACACTCTGCAAGATTTGGAGAAAAAGAAAACAGCAGTGGGAAAGAGGAAGAGAGAGCTGGAAGAGATGCTGATGGTCAAAGAAAAGATCTGGAACTGAGGAGGCAGAGCCGAAAGAGGACATCCAGCTACAGGTATGCTGCCTCAAACTGTCTTTTAATTTCAAACTGTGTATTCCAGTAGTTTTGTGCCTCAGACAGTTGGAAGTTAAATGAAAACATACTGTCTTTCTTTACAGAAGTTCACCATGAGAAACAAGCAGAGGACCTTTAGGAGCTTGTGTCCTCACACATGAATAGAAACACCTTCACCCCTCCTAAACAACCCCTCATCCCTCTCTAACTCCATCCTCCCCCTTCCTACCTCTTTCTTACTCTTTCCACCCCTTCACATTGCTTTTTTCTTACCCTTATCCTTTGTCTTTGCAATGATTTATCTCATAAAATTTAATTAAATGTTGATTGCTAATTATTTAAACAATACTCTAAAATCTATTTTCATCATTTGTAAATTTGGACACTGTCTCTCTGAAGACTTGCCTTTTTAGAGACTTTTAGAAACAGCCTCTTTGAGAAATCCTGTTTTTAAGACTACAAGGCTGTTTTCTACCCGTGAGCCTGGTGTAGAGTTGCAATCCATGCAATTTCTTATGAGATATTATTGACTATATTTCTGCTCAGTCTGACGAAATCTTTGACCTTTTAAACATATAGAGATGTTATCTCATTTTTGGTTGATGTTTGTTCGATTCAGTCTCCCTCAGTGCCCCCTATGAATCAATTCTTTCATTTGGATCCTGAACAAGCTATGACCAAGGGATTTACTGTACAGACCAAAATGCTTTCTGCCTGCTGTATAGTGCATGGTACATTAAGCATCATCAATTTACTGAATGTTCAAAACTCAGTCATCTGTACTGTTGCAGGAAATGGAGCAGCTAACAGAGCAGTGAAAACTGAGTGTGTGAAGGTTGGATAGGGATGAGTTCACACCCCATCTTATACTAGTAGACATAGGGACATTTTACCGCTATGAGTGTGCAGAAATGGTGAGATATGGACACACACACATATATAAGTGTTAAGGCAGGTAGCATTATGCCCATCATAAATACTACTCACAGATAAGGCTGGAGCAATATCTGTATTAAATTTAATATTAATTCAAAATACACACACAGTGTTATGAGGATGAATGCTGGTCAGATTTCATCAGTATTCTCTCTCAGAAGGTCATAGAGATCATTACTTGTACAACACGGCTTTCTCAGTACTGCTTTGATATATTCTAAGTTATGAGAATAAACAGGTTTATGCATGTGGAAAGTTACCATTTATTACTTCAAGTCTTCCAGCTAAAGACTGCTTGTTGGCACTACAAAACTGTAAAATTTTATGGTTCATAGTTATGTTAACACTTTTACATCCTATGTCTGAAAGTGTCTGACTGCTAAAGTCATCACTGTCACATCCCACAACCACACACTAACTCTTTATGAGTGTGTAAAGCAAAGCACACATACAGATATACATGCAATACTTGTATACACAAACAAACCAACACACAACCAAACAAACTGGGAGGCTTGTTTTTTCCTGTCACTGCTAATTACACAGCCTTTAGAACTGATATCCAGACATCCAATAACCCTCTATTTAAAATACACCCATGTTAACATATGCCTGTGAACTCACAAAGACCCTCTAAGGGCCACAGTAACAGACAGCATCGCGTGCAGAGCGGCTCCCCACTGCATCCCAAAGCCAAACCATCCCTTCCTAATCAAGCTGATGTTTACATGAAACGTGGGGAAACAATAACTCTGAATGCAGGCTTTATTATCGTAAACATTTTTACCATAGTGCATTGTCCCAGTTGTTATTGCCTTGTAACAGAGGCTGCTTAACTGTACCCATTTTCATTTTTGGGTGCTAGTTATGTTAAATTCGACATTCGAAATAGGCCAGTAACATGCAAAGATGTGTCTAGTCACAAAATGTACCCATGAATGAAGGATGATGGGCAGAACTTAAAATACTGTCATATAATAACTAAAAGAATTTGTTGCCTGCCAAAAAAAAATACACTATCACACTATACCACTTTAATGTCAATGTATATACTGTCACATATTAGGCCAATGCATGTGATAAGGAGGGAGACAAATCAGTTTTAATTACCATAACAAATATTCTGTTAGAAATAAAAAGAGATAACATTACTGTTTATTAACAAAGGCATGGAGTGTGGAGATGACTTGAATCAGTGGTGGAAAAAATATGTGGATATGTGAGGGATGTGTGTGTTAGTGTTAGTAAACCTAAAACCCTGAAATGTGGAGCTGAGGAAAGGTTCCTAGACACTGAGACCAGGCTGGATGTAATACCACTGCTCCCATTTCTCAGACTGTTTGTCCTGGATTCCTCATCTTGGTCCTGTACCTCACATCGATGAGACATAAAAAGAGAACAGTAGAAGCAACAGGCAATTTAAAAAAAAGAGACATCGTGGCTTCGGAACAATCATTTTATGAGCAAATTCATTTAAAAAAGACTTCAGACTGCATCTATCAGCTATTTGTTATAACCTCCTGCTGTGTGTACAGATCTCTGACACATGAGTGTGACTGTATTCATTTAAACTTATAAATGAAGTGTATTTACATATATCTCATTTTACAGTGGGATATATTAGTATGACAAGACGGGACAGATGTCACACTTTTTTTTAATGAAAGACAAATACTCACACACATGAGTGACATGTAATATACATGCATATAAACTCATGAAATATTAACATGAAATACAGCATTAGTGCCTTACACAAGAGAATACTTGTTAATTTGCATTAGATGCTTGGTTGTAACTTACATTCAAGGAAAAAAAAAACTTAATATAAAATTAAAATGTCAATAAGTAAGTAAGAACAGCACCTCAAGAGGCATTACACACACACTGAAAGGCAGAATATTTGATCACAGACATTATTATCTTGATTAACAAATACAACTTGTGAAGACAAAGGAAAAACTCATATTTATTAAGTTTTGATCCAGCCATGAAATGTATATGATATGATATATATATAAACTTGTTTGGTAGACACTAACTAACTCAAGAATAAGTGATATGGTGAAAATTTACACTTATGAATCACCATCATTGGGCAGGATCATTGATGGCTGTAGAGTTGCACAGCAGGACAGTTCACATTGTGACATACATTACATTCCAGTATTTCTGGAAGCAGAAGTGTATATGCAAGAGCCAGATTTGTTATTATGGTTTAACACAAGGTAGTATAATGTAATTTAGCTTGTAACGCCTCCCTTGTATAATTATGTTTTACTATAAAACCAGTAAATTTTACAAATGGATTTTAAATTATTATCTTTCCAAAAATGAAACTTTTTTTATATTTAAGTGTGAAGGATTAGTTAAGAAGTCACAGCCTGAGGAAAAAAGGTTGCTCTGTTGCTCTCTGGTGGAATGGATGCCTCCATATCTCTTTTGCCAGATGGCAGCAGGGTGAAAAGGCTGTGGCTGGAATGGGTACTGTTTCTAAATATCCCGTGGGCTCTGCTCAGGCTCCTCACCTTACTGACATTACTGATGCTCGTCAAATGGGTACCAACGATGTTCTTGGTTTGAATCACCTGCAGCAGAGCCCTCTTGTCCTGGGTCCGTGCCAGTTTATGATCTTTACAGTCAGAATGTTTTTTATGGCTCCTCTGCAAAAGTTGACAAGAATTTGGCGCATAATTGGCTTGGCTTTTTTTTCTGCTTGAGTTTCCTCAAGAAATAAGAAAAATAACTCCATATATGTTTTTTTTGTTATTAAAGGGATGGAGATATATGATGCCTGTAAGACTTCTGTGTGATATTGATTTCAAGGAAACTTAAACACCTGCTCAATCTCAGCTCAAGTGATGTAGACAAGAGTGTTTCTTTGCCTCTTTTTTCTAAAATTAACATTTTTGCTGATGTTAACAGTAGGTTTTTCTCTCAGCGACGTTAATTCTCACTATTGTTTGAAATTCAGTCAGTGATATCTATATTATCTACAAACTTTACATGGCAGGATTGCACTCACTGGTGTATAGCAGGACAGAGTGACCAAGTGCACAACCTTGAGGGACTCCCTTACCACGGGAGTAGAGGAGGTCTGACCACAAATCTAGACTTCCAGCAGTCTATTTGTGAGAAAGTCCAATATTTGGTTGTTAAATGTGGTTTTCAGGTCCAGAGTTTTATGTATTTTAATCAGTAAAAAACTGATGAAGGTCCAGTCTGGTCCAGTCTGGTCCATTCCACTTGTTCTTGATGTGATGGAGAACCAGTATTAAAAAACACCCCATTCAAATAAGGGTAAGTGCCACATGGTAGCATGTTAGATGAAGTGACATGTTAGAAATGTGTGTAGCAACATCCTCTGGCTGATTGGTGCTTTCTTTAGGTACATGACCAGGGATGTTATCAGGCCCAACACTTTTACTCAGCTTCATTCTCAGCAAAATTCTTCTCACACCCTCTGTGGATACTGAAAGTGACGGCTCCTTAAAAGGCAAAATTGACTACACAGCTGACTCTTTGTTTTATGAGATCAAAGTGAGCAGAAAACTGAGCTCATCTGCCAATGTGGACTCACACATGATGAGAACAGGCCTGTGATATTCCAAATCGCTTGCAAAAACCAGCATCTCTAGTGTTGTTAGCATTGAGATATCTCTTCATTCTCCCCTGATGGTTCTTCTTTGTCTTCTTGATGCCAGCTTGATGCCAGCTTTTAGCGTTCTCTGGCATTTTTGTGGGCTTCCTTGTAACCTAACTGAAAGACAGCTGAAAGAGAGCTCTGGATAGAGCCCTCACCTCTCATATACCCAGGATTTCTGGTTGGGGAATGATTAATGCCATGATGAGGGTATGGATACACTCTTTTGTGCAGTTTGTGAGTTATAATGAAAATAGCACTGAAAAGAAGCCACATACAGAAAATAGATTACTACATGTTGAAATAGAGTGACTTCTCACAGGTTGGTGAAAGTTGTGAAAAAAAGGTTTTTTTATTGGATTTTAGGATTGAGACCTTCACAGTCCAATTAGAGGAATGCTATATGAGGGTTGATAATTTCATGGCCAAAATGCAGAAGTGGAGTTATGTAGTTCTTGTTACATGCATGTACAGTTTAGCTCTTACGGTGATTATGTAGCATGTAGTGATTATGTATGAAGTTAATTTTTGTGATATTTTGGATCCTCTAGTTTTGTCTGTATGTCCTCGTGGACTCATTGGGTGAGACCTTGGGTCAGAGGTAGTGGATGGCTGCATGAAGGCCTATGTTGATCATTTTCTCAGACAGTGCTAACTTGCTACTTTTTACAGAACTACCACACAAGTTATTAAAGATTTACACTGTCTGTAAAATAAGTAAAAGAGTTGAACTGTATGTTCATGAAACGAGAGCTGCTAAATCTAACTTTCCTTCTTCAACTGTGGTCTACGAACTTATCAAACTTCAACCTTTTTAATTATAGCCGTGTCTCAATGTCCTAATCTGTAGGACCCTAAAGTTTAAAAAATATGACTCAAAATGAAATTGTGTTAACATACTGTTCGGTCCACGAACAAGCTACCTAACCACACAATCAGCTGCTACATACCAAAGCTCCAAGCACCACCCATTTTTGTTGACATGAAAAGGACTTGCAGTTTAAGAGTTTTTCCTCCCCCTACCCTCTACAGCCTTTCAGTTTGTCTGTCATCCTACCCTTCTCTGTTCTGCCCTCTGCTCACCTCAAGGTGAAGGTATGATGGTGTTTCGATAACCAGGACCTGCTAAAGACAGATCATATGTCCTTATCCATCCACAGACTTGCGGGTGGACTGACGAGAGATGGATGAGTAAGATGTATGTAACGATGCAGGACCCGCTTCACTCTAATTTGTTTGTAAATTTTTTTAGAGTAAAATATTTGTTATCGCTCTGATCGGTGCCGTTATTTTCACTGGAAAACTGATGCATCTCATATTTCTTGTAACATCTGGAGACCTTCTTCATGATATCGAAGAACTACAGAACTTGATGAAGATGAAACAAACAGTAAAAGTTCTGTTTTAATCACAGTGAACCAGTTCTTAAATCTGACAATACAGTAAATCCTTATCACCCCTCTAAGATTATGATTATGAACAAATTAGTACAGCAGATTTGGCCGTTCCAAGCTTAAAATGTAACATTGTCTAACATCTTTCACCGATGGATTTGGGAATAATGAGAGTACACAGGAAATCCTCTTGATGTTAGCAGAAAAAAGCCCCGATGTTGTTACTGAAGTAAAGCCACCATGTCAGACACCTGCTGATATTTGAATCTGTCAGACTTGCTTAAAGCCTAAGGATTACACTTAGTTTACTCTATCACACACACATACACACAGTGTGTAGAGGAATCATTAGTGCAGGTTCACAAAGTCTGAATTCAAAGCACTTTGATCCTTTAGTATGATCCATTTGTGCTTGCATGACAGGTAGGGTGTCTTCCGCAGAACTGCTTTTCCAAAGCCTTCAATCATCGCTGGATCATAGGCAAACATCTGGTGATGCATGACATGACAGGATGTAGCAAAATGTGACCCTTATTCATGTTAATAAAGTTATTATCTGTACCATCTCTTGAGTTCACAAGACAGTTTCCAAATTGCGGGGATCAATTTGCCAAGACTCAAAGCTAGTAGCAGACACTTCTTTTACATCTTTTACAACATAATTGCAATTTCCATCAGCCTTTTTGATGTTATATTTTTAGTTAGAAAAGAATAAAATAATAGAAACACCATTTAAAAAAAAACTGACATTGCAAAAAAGGGTTTTATCAATAAAAAGGGCAAAATGGTTGCTGTTAATGTATATAGTTGTCACTTGGTCAGGATACATGAGCTCTACAACAATACATGAGCTTGAACAATTTAATAACATGTTTCATTATTATGCTGCATTCAAGAATTCCGAAAAGATTATATACATCAATGCAGTCTCCCTGAAACGAAAGCAAGACAAGGGCATTATGCAATCTTGTTATCCAATCTTTGGCGGCTGTAGCTCAGGAGGTAGAGTGGGCTGTCTACTAGTGTCCTTGGGCAAGATACTGAACCCAGATTGCTTCCAGTGGTTGTGCATATGGCGTGTGAATAAGTTCCTGATGAGCAGATTGACACTTTGCAGAGAAGCCACCTGGAGTTAGTGTGTGAGTGAATGGATGAATGCTGACTTTTGTTGTAAAAGCACGTCGATTATTCAAAAGATAAGAAAAGAGCTGTGTAAGTACAACCCATTTTACTATTTACTATCCATTCTTGTGTCATTCACAGGGTGTCCTGGGACCACCTGGTGAAAAAGGGCCAAAGGGAGCTCAGGTAAGATGTGATGTAAATATGAACAGGTGAAATCATTTCCCAGGTGGGCAGTGACTTATCAGTTTGGCATGCACTGAACTGATGTAGCAGGTCAAGTTCATATTATGCATACCTCAACAATACAGTGTGAGAGTCAGCTTTGTATTTGAAAACCTACGAAGCACCAGCCTTTGTGGGAACAAAGG
>JAPZDY010000013.1:18381173-18397746 GCA_029783645.1 Ctenochaetus hawaiiensis | reverse complement strand
CATTTGTGGGAACAAAGGCAGAAAAGATACCTTCTGGCTCAACATTCCGGGAAGGTTGTTTGTAGGTGCCAGCTGTGACAAAAGGATCTGAAAACAACTCTATTTTACTGTTTCTTACTAGCTTTTATTGTAGTGTGTGGAATCCCAAGAAAACTGGTGAATAATGCATGTTTCAAATACATAACATTAAACTGTGAATGAGGCATGATAAATATTATAGAACTATATAACCTTTCTCTTTTTAGTTTTTTGGTAGCCACTAACTAACCTACCTGTCTTGACCGCACATACTGAAACAAAGAGTAACTTTGCAGAGTAGTTGGTGATTTAAAGCCATTCCCATTTGATGTTAATTGTGTCCCTTATGATTTCCCCCTTTTAGGGAGAGAAAGGGTTGCCTGGGCCCCCAGGACCTCCTGGAATCTCAGGAACATTGGTAAGTAAAACATCAGCAGTCTTTTGGTTTTATTTTATATGCTATATTTAAATTTGCTTTTGTGATATCAGTGAATATAAAATTTGTTTTTATTAGACTTCTCTATCTATGGCACTTACTCAAATATAACTTTAACATGGATCACCTTGTTTTGGTACCTTCTTTTGCTAAGGTCACAATTGCCCTCGATTGCAGGTAGAAAGCATGCAGTGGTTTGTCGCTGCCCATGTGTTTTTTGCAGGTTTGTCAGGGAACCTGCACAGTGGTGGGTGAAACTTTGGGGGACAGCACGTACCTCAACCTACTAAGGTCTTAATAGGCTTCAAACAAAGGGCTCATCAAAATTTTAAGTCATGTGTTAGCCTCGAAAAATCAATCACTGTCTGAATATGGAGTCAATTATTTTTGTAACTTAAACAGAGGGTCACCATATGCAGCAATCAGACAAGTGGACAAAGTTGTGAAAATCAGGCACACGTTTCCTTTCAACTCTTTCTTTTAAAATTTAATCATATAGCTATTTTTATCACCTTTGTGCGTACAACCAAATTAACACTGTCTTAAAGAGCATGCCATTTCCATTTGCACAGGACAGAATTCTTGTGAAGAAACTCAAAGGCATATGCAGAGAGCAGGAATTTTGTAAAATTTGTTAGCAAAACTTAATCCGCTAATTGCCCTTAGATGTGGTAAGTGATCCAACAACCTAGTTTATTTGAAGCATTTTTAGACCTGTACTCCTGCTCTTCCCTGAGAGGTTAAGAGAAGGCTGCACTTGTCTCTCTGTACCCTCCCACAGCCAACAAGGACTGCAATTCTTTATAATAATAATAATACAATACATTTTATTTGGGAGCGCCTTTCGCAGCACTCAAGGACAATTTACAGAATAATAAAAACACAATAAAAATAAATAAAAACAACAGACAGTTAAAAAGAGAACAATAAAATCACAGGGAATACACAGATTTAAACAGATGAGTTTTGAGTCTAGATTTGAACTGGGGTAGTAACTTTAGTGTCACATGCTTGAACAATTGAATTGAGTAATTAATGCCTGTTGTAATTTGGTCAAATTTTGGTTAAAATGTACCTTGTCAAAAAGAACACTTAGGGCCCTATTGTACACTTGGCATGACATAGGGGTTTTAATTTATTCAGGGGAGTTTCCAGGTCAACCTTTGCCACCTTGTTATAGGAGCAGCAGAGGAATCCTGCTCTTCCCCACCCATTGCGCAACTGGCACACTGCGTTTGCGCTGGGTGTACGATAAGGCCCATAGAGTCTGACCACAAAAAGGGCCATTGGATGCTATGAGGGATCATGTTGTTCCTGCCCATGCCTACCAGGCCTACATTTAACCCTTACATGATCCACTCATGTTCTCATTGCTACCCATGTGACAGGTGGGTGACAGGGTGAACAGTCTTATCTCTCACACTAGAATTCCACTTATAAACCTGTTTACATTACCATCTCTGCAATGGGCTTATAATGAGATAATTAATTTAGCTTGGGCACCATATGAGTCCATTTGGTTTATTTAGCAAAGTCATTAAGGCAGTAAGTGGATGTTAATTTGGAGCAAAGTCAGATGAGTTTTTGTGGGGTTACGGTTGTTCACACAGTAAAGGCACCCCCCTCTGGTGAACAAGATGACACATGGTCAGATACAATTACAGCAGAACATGGTGAATAATCACTGTATACTAACTTTACAGGTATGCTGCCCTCCTGTGGTCAAAATGAGACAGCACATATAGATGAAATGACCATATTTGAATAGTAAAAACTTGTTAAACAGTTTTAAACAAACAACACGTAAGACAGAATATAATTAAGTATTTTTATTGTACACTAAGCATCAATATCAATGTAAAACTAATACTGAAGTTAATATGATCATAAAATGGAGCTGGTTCCATAACAAATTTGATATGTTTGGGCACGCATCAGCTCTTATCTCCTCTGTAGCACACAGAGCTCTGTTAAAAGCAGCTGAACACTAGTGTAGCCTGCTGCAAAGATGTAAGTGCACAGAGGTCACCTTTCTACAACCACAAGCTCCATCTTTTGGTCTACATCCTCCTGTTTCTATTCCTGTCAGGAGAACTGAACTACTACTATGACGTTATGCCTGCAGTGGTTCTCTAATCTGACACACACATACAGACACACACATTCACACCAAGTCAGAAGGAGGAGGCAGGATAAGGCACCCCTCGTATCTAGGCAACGACATACAATCTTGTGATGATAAATATACACTGAAGTCAAATTTTTTGCCAGTTGACCCAGACAACACCAATCGAATTTGGCATCTTAAATGTGCAAACTCCTGGTTTGGCCTCTTATTAATAAATAGACATGTAATGTTATTGTTTCATTTTGCTGCAAATGTAATATTTTATTTGTTTTTATTTTCATGGCCAGATTTAGCATTGGATTCTGTTAGTATCTTATGCTTTAACTAACTGAGATGGCTAAAAATGTTTAAGTGCAAATGTCAACATCGGTCATTCATAGCTTAAGCTTTGACACCTTTAACTTTTAAATTGTTTGACCGTATTATGACAATTAGACTATGAAGAACACAGCCTCCCACGCTACATAAAAGCTCTTTAACAATGTAAAATCCTACTGTGACCAAGAGGGTGTATATGTGTATGTACACATATAAGAACCTCATCCAGAAGGGGCCTTAGCTTTAGCACTTCTAATGTCATTAATGTCATTACACTCAAAGTTAGCAACAATAATTAGAACACATAATTAATTGTCAGTACATTATCAGGAAAAATGGAAAGATTCTCTGCATAAACTGATGTGATAAATATAACTAATACAACAATCCATCAGGTTGGAAGATTAGCAAACTTAAAACAGCATTACATTATTTGCTTGCTCTACATTGCAATACCTCAACAATACTGTTCATTTGTTTTCATGTACCGTACAAGGTTCATTAACTGATGGAGGATGCAAACTGTATGCATGGAATGTCAGCCTCAGCCTTTGCATATTCAAGTCCTTTTATAACTTACAAAGCCATCAAGTCCTTTTTCATTTTTCGAATGGACTGAATTTAAAATGCAATACCTGTGAAAGTCAGCAGAAACAGCATTTTCAACCAACTCATCAAAACGATTTTAGTTTAATTAGCTAGATAACAACATCCACGTCCACTGGAACTACACCTCTGTCTCAAGTTAAGGACTTTTTGTTTCCAAAAACTAAGAATTTGAACTAGTAAATCTGCAAAGCGTGCAAGTGTGCAAATATGGACATGCACGAATAACACAAATGTGTGTGTCTTTGTGTATTTGTGTGTCAGTTTGTATTTGTGTGTGTGTGTGTGTGTGTGTGAGTTTGTGTGGACCTGAGCCATCTCATTTCTCCCTCAGTGCCTCCTGACTAAGCTGTCACGCACTCTGTCACATTCAGCCCAAAGCACTGTGTCTGTCTCTTTCATCTCATTCTCTCTCTCTCTCACATTCTCCTCCACTCTCATCCCTCCCCTCCCATCCCTCTTCCTTTCCTTTCCTTCCCTCCTCCAATATCTCTCTCCGTCCAGGGAATCCAGGGGCCCCGGGGGCCGCCCGGAGAGATTGGCCGAGATGGTCCCAAGGTCTGTGCGTTGAACGTTATAATTAGTTATTATGCTAATAGCCTGCTGCTCCCCAACCGCTCTGCTATTCTCAGCCTGTTCTAATGTTGTACCCTCCCTGCCTGTTCTCTTGATGTTCCCGTAGAGAAAACTGCATTTTGCTGAGAGGAAGTCAATTGTTTGGAATCAAATTGTAGGTGTTTCTGAATATGTGATAAATGCCATCCTGCCAAGGACGACAGGGTGCTGGTGTGTGTAAACTTGTGTTTTTCTCTCTCAAAGAAAAACTCCAAGCTTTACTCTGTCTGGCACAGAGTGAATGCAAAGTGAGGCTTTATAAAATTTTACTTAATTAAGGGCCAAGTTAAAGATTGAAGGTTGACTCCAGTGATTTGTAATTGCACTTTTGCAAAGTTGGGGGATTTGCAAAGGACCAATTAAATCAAGAAAATGTCAAAATTCATACAGATGCTGTGTTATGCAAACGTTTAGCCCTAAAATTCTGCAAAAACGACAGTTCTTCTTTCTTTGCAAAGACAAACACAAGGGGCAGGAGGGTATGCTCATATTTCCATGACTTTAAAATAAACATTTATTCCTTTCTACAACAGTATGGTACCTGATAATTTGATCAAATAGCAAGCATACATTAATAATTCAATGAATACTTAACATAAACACTTGTGATTATACATACCCTAATTAGAGATTCACTGAAGATTGTTAGTTTTTAAGCAGCCAGTTGAAAAAGTTTAACTCAGATTAGCAGTGTGGTTGATTGTCATTAATCTGTTTTATCTGAACCTGTTTGAACACCTGCGTGGAAACTTCCCCAGCAGCTGATTAAATCCCCACTGAAGTCTGAAGGCAGTGTGCTCCCTCGGCTGCAGATAATTGAGGACGGAACACACAGAGCAGCTCTACTGCTCACAATGATTCACCATCGATTATTTCATTCATAACTAACATCAGGCTGGTGCCAAATAAGTACAAAAACTTGAAAAAAATGGTAGTTCTGCACAGACCTGACTGGTTAGTTACACTGTAGGCTTTTGTCTGTCTACACATGTGCAAACACTGGAGATGAGGGAGCTACATCTGTGTTCATTACAGCTTTGCTGTTCCTTCCTTACACCAAAATTAAATTATAATTGGATAATTATACAAACTGGATCATTATGAAGTAGTGTTGATATAATTAGGTTTAACAAGGCTAAGGAACATTTTCTGAACAGTGGCTATTTTGGCCACAAGTGACAGTCGTATTACAATACAACATAAAATAGTCACTGTGTATTTTTCCCTTTATTTCTGTCACAGAAGAAATGAAATGCCTTTTGTGACCTTAAGTAGTGTAACAGTATCAAATTTCTTTTTTTCAGTGGAGTCATTGATTAGAAAACAACAAATTCAAAGTTTGCTAAAATTAGCTATCATTAGCCGCCATAAGTTGGAGAACTGAGAGCGCTTTTAACTGGAAAAGGCTGTGTTTAATTACTTAATAATCATTTTTTTTATTTAAGAAAGACAATGAGCCTTTTCTTTTTTTTCTAACGTTATACGGTCTTCATTTAACTGGCTTAAGCTTAACATTTCCTCAAAGTCTTGGCATCTGTAAATAACACGTAGGTAAGCCTATTTAATCCATCCTAATTAATCACTGTTGAAAAAAAGGCAACCAGCACACAAACAAGTGGTATAAAGAAGCTGCTGATGTACTGTGCATAAGTAATATTTTCAGGCTCTTGTACGTTACTTTAAAACTTTCTTCTTATGCTACTTTATACTGAATGCATGAAGTGAATGCATTACACTTAGACTTTTCACTTGCAAAACTTGTCTCACTATGTGTATTACATCCAGGAAACATGACACAACAAGAGACCACATTGTAAATTCCACTTTTGGCAGTACAGCATTTGTTCTCCTGCAAATTTGCATGCTGCCCCCTGAATCTCTCTCTCTCTCTCTGAATGGACACAGCAGTATGAAAACCGCAGTTTTCTGTCATACCTTGTGTGGCTGGCACAGCTGTTTAAGCTGGAAGAGACCAATAATGAAACTGACTTATAGGATAATGATTAATCACCACATACTGTGATTTATAGTCCACTTCAACCAACCTCTTTGTGCATGCTGAGCTGCACCTATATGAATGCAAATAGAAGCTACTCTCTGATGTGCCCTCACTGACCTGTGCGCTGCTCTTTGTAATGGTTAAAATAGAGCTGAAAAAACTTGTAATAAGGATTAGATTTTGTAATGAATGTAGTAAAAGTATTGTCAGACAATGAAATATGATGTGTGTGTTTAATTCAGGGCAAGTGTGGAGCTCCAGGTTCGTCTGGTCCTACTGGTCCACCAGGCCCGAAGGTGAGATTACATTGTTTTCTATAACCTCTATCCTCAGTTTCTTCAGAACCATTTTTTTAAGTACCTGCATTTTTTTTTTTTCACTGTAATGCCTGTTGTTTATATTTTTACATTGGATAATTACATGCATATTCACACCTTGTGTGCTAGATAATTGCTTTTTAACCAGCTAGTTAAACCTAGTTTAAAAGACTCTTTTAAGTACACTAAGACTTTTGTCATTTGTTTAGTGTATTCTAGTTGTTTTCCCTGTTACAGAGGAAAGATTACCTCCTGAATGACCACACTGATTACAACTGCAACACAAGAAGTGTGTGCTGCAGCTGTATTTACATAGAATTCACTCTTTTGGTTAAAATTCAGACACCAAACACAATTTTGAACATTTGCAATCCAACAAGAAAATAAAAAAGAAAGAAAATAAAACAAAATAGCAACCCCCACGGTGAGGGGGGTTTCCTAGTCTGGTCTGCAGGGGGCTGTGTCCCAGCAGCTACCTAGCAACAGTGGCAGCTTCAGTTTCATCCATGAGAGTTTTGCACAGCACCAGTTTGTGGTCTTATTCTAAGTCAGTTTAATTACCTCCTCTGCTCTGGCTTCATAGGTAGGTATATACAGGCATAAATCTCTTTATGTATCTTGCGACAAGTAAGCAAGTGGGTCCACTTTCTAAGGAAGCTGAAACAATTTTTTAAAAATGAAACAAAAAGAATGTGCGATGTGGCCTAAGCTAAGACTCCTCTTCTGCACTGAACCCTCATCAGTCATCTGTACCCTAGCATCTGTTTTTCACTTTGAATCAACAGCTGCTCAAAATCAAGGATTGTAGTTATAAGACTAAATTTAGAGTGAAATTCCCACAACCCTCTTTTCCTCTCTGTAGGTTGGTCCCATGCTGCTGTACAGCCTGTGCCTTCACATGGCTTTCCATGTAAACACTCTCACACAGTTGTGTGTCCTTCAGCCTGACCACCAACCAAAAACATGTATACTATTTGCACCTTTATTTCCCAGTCTCAGTTCGTCTACTCATGACCACATAAAAATTCACTGTGGCGGCTGGATTAGTGAGGGTACCACTGAATCCCCCACAGGAATCAGGGTGTGATCATGTTGACAGCTTTTCCCTTTCACTTTTCTAAACCAACCTCATTCTTTACCTGATTCCTCTCATCCTGCCAGCCAGTTTGGATCCTGCTGATAAGTGACACTTCCAGAGCTACTTGTTTGTTAAATGACACGGTCCCAAGCAATTATGCCTATAAATGTCAACTGCTGTTATTTTTTCAAAAGAAGAGTTGGCTCTTTTGTCCTCCTTAATTACATATTCTGATTTACTTCAGCTTTTTGGAATTATGATTTCATGAGTAATGGCAGCAGCACTGTATTGCAGTTGATAACACTGTCAGCTCACTGGGTAGGAACCGTTCTGTATGGAGCCTGTGTGTTCTCTCCGTGTCTGTGTGGGTTCCCTGCAGGTGCTCTGGCTTCTTCTCACAGTTCAAAGACAGTTTAGGTTAATTGGTTACTCAAAATGCCTGCAGGTGTGAGTGTGAATGATTGTTCTTCTCTATGTGTTAGCCATGTGATGAACTGGCCACCTATCCAGTGTGTAATTCCCTGCTCACTCACCCAGTGTCAGCTGGGATTGGCTGAAACCCCCTGTAACCCTGTAAGGATATGCTGCTACAGATAGTGGATAGATGGAAGAGTTTGAAAATTTTCACTCAGAAATCCTTAAAGCTCCTATTTGACCAGCCTCGACTACTGGCTAATAACATTTTATGTTCTCACTGCAGCAGCCTGGCTTGTCACATTGGATAGAATCACATTGGATAATGTACATAGAATCAAAAGTCATTCATATAAAAAATACCTGGACATGGCTCAAGTTTGTTACTTGGAATATTTCTATTTATTTATTTTTACTTATTTGGTTTTATCTGTTGGATGAAATGATAGATTGATTGACATGATTTTCACAACAGTTTTCCGTCAAGTATAAGTATAATAAATGGCCCGTGTCACATCACTTGAACCTTTAAATGCCATCTGTGGAGTTCTAAAAATCAATAATATTTCACCTTTCCAGGGCTTACCAGGGGAGCCAGGTTTTCCAGGGTTGCCAGGTTCCATGGGGCTGCCTGGGTTCAAAGGTCACAAGGTGAGAATCTGTTCATGCTGTGTACTGACATACATGAACAAAGTAAAATAAGTGACCCGCATGTTTTCATCTGTGCCGAATTGAGTCTACAACTGGCTACAGAGGTGACACTTCATGAATGATTCATAGATTTGACTGTCAGGATCTTTACATTTACATGTTGTACTGTAGACATGTTCACAGTTTAACATAATACATCCTTATTTATGTATAATTCATATTTTGCTTAGATGTCATGAATAATATTAATGATGCCAAAGGTTGTCCTTCATGCTTCAAAAGCTGTACGCCTTGGCACATAATACATACAGTACAAGCAGTTCTAATCTGGATTAGTCTGGTTAACATGCTTTATTTTGTTGTCTGTACAGTATTCCATCAACTGTTTCTCAATTCTTAAACAATATTTTGATATTTAGATGTTACACTGTCAGTGTTAATTGAAAATTCATGCAAAAAGCACATGTTCTAAACATCTGTGTTGTATTTTTAGGGGGAGAGAGGAGAGACAGGTTCTAAAGGACACCAGGTACCCTCATTTTTCTTCTGCTTTAAGTTCTTTTTTTTCAAACTATCAATCAACTATGCGTGTCTTAAAGTACAACAAACAATTATTTCTAAGACTCAGTGTGTTGTTTTTTATTAGTTTTCCGGTTTACATAAATTGTGACTTGAGCTACCACTATCATTTCACTATACAGTTCTATGTTGTCGAATGATTAATAAATGAAGCTTGTATCTTGTAATTTGACCTCAAGCTGTCTACAGTAATGTGTACCTCATTTCCCATGTCCTTGAGCACAGCTTACCAACAGCTCACAGTACCTTATAGGGCTTATAAGGCCCCAAAACACATTTTGATTAAGTGACCCAACAATGTCTGTTGGAAAGTGAAATGTGACAGTCATTTCCATCGCCCTCTAAACTGCAAGAATAACCATCAAAATTGCATTATTATTGCAGAGCAGTTTTGAAAACTCATGCATTTATTTATTTCTGAGAATTAGAAGTAGACCCATTATGAAACTTCTACAGTTATTTTTATTGTTGAAACAGATATTATTTTTATTGTGCTTTTATAGCTCCATACTGCTTTACATTCCACCGCTTTTGACTGGCCAGGAATGATTTTTTTGTTTTTTGTTTTGGAAAAACTAGGGTCATAAATTCCCTTACCTGTCAAAGTAAAGCCGTCAAAAATTATTTTCTCAAACAATGATCCAAATGGCTTTAAGGAATTCGTAACAGTGTCAGAATGCAGTACAAAAATGAAATATTTTAAGATTTTGACCCCAAAAAAACATGTGATACAGCCATAAAAATCCTTCCAGGTGCAGTACAGAGGACACATGCTTGGTGTCATGAATGCTTTGGACAGCTGTCAGCTAAAACAACACTAAAGGTTGAGCAGTACAAACCAATGAAGCATCACATTACTTTGAATCTAATTATCATTTACCATAATTAGCTTTTCAGCAATTTTACGTTTTCTCAGCTAGAATATAGGGTTATGCTGCACTGATTTACATCAGCTTTGAGTACTAATTAGGACATGTGGGATGTTTAGTGTGCTCTAATATCTTTTACTTAGTGTACAATGAAAAAAGCCATTCCAAGCTAATTTAACTGCTTAATTTACTCTGATTGCTGTCAAATCTGCACATTGTAATCATGCAGTAAGTGCTATAGTTTGTAAATGTTTTTTTTTTTGTTAGCATATGTACAATAATTAGTTGTACCTGGCTTCCCAGTCTGTGTAACAGTTCTGCAAGAGTCCATAAATGTGAACACATTTATACTGTAGCAACAAAACGCCATCCTGTTGTGCTTCTAACATTGTGAACACAGCATTAGTCACAAACTGAAGAAACAAGGCATGTGATGAATGCTCAGATTTAGTTGCTTCCCTTTACATGCACTAATGGACAAGGGTGTGAGAGCCCCGAGGAACAGAGAGAGGAGAGCAGTTTGTTGGACAGCCACACACTAGATAAAAAGTCAGGTTTGTTAAAGGTCACCACTAGCCAATTCTTATCCCCTCACTCCCTGGGTTTCTTAATGGCTGCTTGTGGTAATCATGACCTTTTCTCCACTCACTCACACTCACACACGCTCACACACAGACTGAATGAAGACATGTACTATCACACAGTAAGACATACACACCTAAATCAACGCACTCTGTTGTACACATTCAATCTCACCTTTACACACACACACGCACATCACATGAAGCCGTACCAGCACGTATGTAAACAAACTCGCAGAAACCTTCGGTTAATCATGATGTATCTATTTGCAGGGGGAGCCGGGCAGAGATGGAGCTCCGGGGACTCCTGGTGTCAATGTGAGTGTAGTGTCATTCTGATTCCACTGGATGGCAGTGAAGCTTATCTTTCAGCTAAAGAGACTGCCTTTTAAATATGTGCATTTGTGTGTGTGTGTGGAAACAAAATGTACCCACAAGGACATGAGAATGAGGAAGGTTACTTTTGCCTGTCTTCACGTAGAAGGAGCTAATTTTGGGTTAGAACTAGAGTTTTCATTTTTTGTGAAGTCCGTTGTCGTTAATGTCGTAAAGGCTCAGGTATAAGTCACCATAAAAACTTTATCACAAAAAATATGTCAATAATAAACACTAATTTAACACCTCTCTGAGAGTCACTTTACAAGGTGCTTTACAAGATTGAAATCTGACAACATAAAACACACATAAAAATGCAAAGACTGAACAGCAAACAGTACAAGCAAACAGCAGCACAGGATAAAATAAAAGGCAAACAGACTAAATGAGAAGAGACAAAATAAAATGAAAGAATAAACCACCATGGAAGCTTTAGACAGTAATATAAAATCACAAAATCATCTAAATTTATTCTGAAAAGGAAACTTTTCAGCAGGGACACAGAATGAGGTAACTGACTTAGCCAGGCTAATCTGGTTAGAAGAGTTGTTCCAGAGTTTCAGGGCCCTCGTGGCAAAAGCATGGCTCACTTTGGTGTTCAGACTAAACCTCAGATAAACCATATGAGGATCATACTGTCACGCCTCAGATTCTTGGCAACAGTGAAGAGGACCTAGTGCAGGCTGAATCAGGCAGAGCGGACTGAATCATGCAGGCCAAAAAAAATCACTGGTCATTTTGCAACTTCAAGGCATTTGGAACAAGAAAACATATCTGAAAAGGTGAAAACAGGACAGCAGGTCAGAGACTGGTCTTCAAACTAATAGTGCTTAAAACATCTTAATAAAAGTATCTTAAATATTATAAAATAGAATAATTACTGTTACTACTTACAAATATTGGTTTCTAGCAATCATCTGTCTGAGAAGTATATGTGCTCATCACATTTCAAGGATTAAACTTTCTTGCTCACTTATCTGCCCTCATTTTCTACTGGACAGAATCCAGCCTTTTAAAGCATTTTACTGTGCAACATTTGCAGGAACCTGTTGCGCAAAAAGTTCAGCGACTTGCACACTGCCTGTATGGTTCTACAAATGTAGCTACTTCCATCTTTTGGCACTTGTGCACTACAACAAAATGAACATTTACATTATATACTTACAGTAACTCATATAACACAACCACACTGAAGGTCATCAGTCAATAGAGACAGAGTATTAAAAATAACATGTATATTATCAATGTATTAAAATGTACTTTGTACTTTGTGCATTGTGCTTAGTTGATACATATATAATAGACACCACAAGTTTGCCCACCTTTTCCTTTTCTCTGGCCCATCAGTGTTTGTAGCAAAAAGGCCCTGGCCCTTTTTTAAGACCTGGCTGTTATTTGACTAACCTATATGATATCCATGGCCACTGGGGACTGAATTATTGAGTTATTGCTACCATAATCGGTCTTTTTACAGCAGTTTTTTTTTATTTATCACAGTATAAAAGCATAGGTGGTACTTATAAGCTGAACAATGACTCTTTTTTTTCAAATATGCTAGTAGGTCATGTCCGTAAGTGAATAAGACAAATCTGAGAGTGAAGCAATTCAATGAGATCTGTTTTCATCACTGACCAGCATGTTCCTTGTTCATAGTATTTAAAGTTAGCATTTAAAGATAGTGCCTGTGCTTCTAAAACACTCCAGTGATTATCAGAAAGAGACAAAAGTCAGCATTAGATATATTCTGCATTCTGAAGGCTCTTGCATCAAGTATCAGTATTGTAGTCTTTTAGCCTGGACTTCGGTCACTGGAAGCACCATGAAATTTGCATCATTCAGAGCCACTTTCTACCCCGTAAAGGTCTGATTCACAAAGGATATTGCAGTAATTGTGTTATAGCTCAAACATGTCCAGAATGTTTTGCAGCTAAGTGCAATTTGCCCTTTTTTGTGTTAACTTTTAATTGTTTATTCTACACCTTTTCTGTGCTGTTGGGGTTACTTTACTGTTTTTTGTATGTTTGCAACTCTTCTTTTGTAAAATTGAATGTCAAGAGTTTAAAAAAGTCACTCTTGGACTACTAAGAACCAGGGACTGCTACATCTCCAACACACTGCAATCTTTGGATACCATGGCAGTTATAGTACATATGATAGTAATGGGAAATATTATTTACAGAATATAACAACAGACAGTCCCTAATATCATGATCAGTGGACAGTCTGGCCGTGACTCCACTTAATAATGTGCTTTAGCATCATCAACTCTCTGAAGATGCAATAATTTTCACTCTGCGTGTGGCTATTAGTGCTGGTGTTTGTGAATTGGACTTTTAGCACTGAGGCTCACTTTGCATAAAAAAAGAGCCCATTTGCACCAAATGTATGCATATCACCTAATTTAAATACGTGCAAATAGCACCGGAGCACTGAGATGCTTTTTCTCGGCGACGCAGTGAGGGGTGCATTTCACCCTTTGCAAGTGCTTTGTGAATTACACGGTTCAATTATGCAGGTTTAGTGGCTGTAAAAGCCGCACAATCCTTTTGTGAATTTGAGTGATTGAATTCCAAATAATTTCAAATTGTTGGCTGTAAGGAAAAGCTTGATCATGGCACCAAGGTGAAATGAGGTTTCCCAAGGTGAGGGAAGCATAATTTGCATAATTGATTTAACATGTTTATCCATGTTGAGATTATCATCCTTATCAATAATTGCTAATGAACAAACGTGATGATATAAATTGCTGTGTGATCTGCAATTTCCAGCTTTCAAGCCAAGCTTTGTAATTGATACTTTTTAATAGGAACAAAATTCAATGAGTAGCATTTAAGAATTGATTGGTAAGTATGGATTAGTGAGGCATCGATCTATAAATCCCTAGATGGGGTTTAGGCAATGATTCCAGTCAGAGGTGTGTGCCTGTGTGTGTTCGTGTGTGCATGCGTGCACATGTGTGTGTGCAGCAGTAGCTATGTTGCATCATGTGAAGACAGAGTTGTGTAGTCTTGCCTGTGACACTTGAGACAGATAAAATGAATGTATTTCTCAGTTTGCAGCTTAATGTTCACACTCTGTAATTCCAGTGTTGAGAGCAGCCCAGCTTCTGTGTGACACACTCTCAAGGCTAAATGCATCAGCAGTGAATCACAAGTGTGTCACTGCTGAAATGAATATCACATATTTTTGTCTTCAGACAGACTTCCTAATTCCAACTGGTTAAAATAAATATGACTGCACTGCAGTTAAGAAGGGGGGTGTGTTCTGTTTTCCTGGTTTCCTTCCTCCTCACCACATTGCATTCAGATTAACATGAAAGCACCACTCTTGTGAATGTCGCATTGCACAGTGTAAAACTAACTTATTTGCACAAATCTGTAAACTAAGATGTGAGGGTCGCTCACAGTGTTTCAATCACTGCATATGAAACAACATATTTCTAATAGATCTAGTTGGTGCAGATCTGAAGGCTCTTATCTTGCAAATGCAAGATAAGAGCCTTTTTTTTTTTTTTTAGTTACAAAACAACCTTATTGCAAGAGCCACTTGTGCTGGAATGTTTGATTGTATCACACAATCTCTATCAGTAGAGTTTTTCACTTTCAATGGAGCTGAAGATACTATTCAAATTGGAATGATTTTGAGCAGCTCTGGTTTTAAAATGCATGCTGACTCACAAGTCAAGGTTGGCAGATCATTTGAATGATAAACATAAAATATGACAGAAGAAAAGCAGATAATGTAGCAGAGCACAGTTATACAAACATAAATTAACTTCATACACAATAATGGAGGAAGCATGCAATAGCTGATGAGTGTATTGATTAAAATTAAAGTGTTTGTGTTCTGTTAGACACATGCAAGATTGACAACTGAAAAAAAAAAATTATTCTGGCAGTGTAGAAAGGAGGTGACAGCCAATCACGACAAAGCTCTACTGAAGTTCTTATAGTACTACAGCGCAACTCCTTGCACAAAAGAGTTAGGTTTCTGTGCTTTAGGCGTTTCAAGACTTTAAAAGTGCTTTACCATAAATTCAGGTATTTCCTAGGATGAGCTTCCTCGAAGCAGATTGAGGAAATGCTTGTTTAATCGTTTCCTATAGCACCAGGGTGGCTGAAATAATCCAACAGAAAAGGAGAAGAAATGAAAGAGGAAGCATTGCATAAAAAAACAGAACAAACCCAGAGCCTCAGCTATAGGACAATGAATATTTAGAATCCCCCATTCAGTTTTGACCTTTGGGTCACAATTCTGTTTAAAATAGTCACATTTTAAACCAATCTTGATTCATAACCAATTTTTGATTATATTAATAGAAAAGGAAGCACTTTACTTTTAATCTCTCTCTCTAGTTTATTGTGGGCCAAACTCTACAATTATGTCCTTTTTTCACTGAAATACAATATTAAACATAAATATGAAACAATTGTATTCATTATCTGTAATCTTTTCAAATTGACATTATTAATTTATGATTGAATCAATTAATAAGCATCTTAAAATCTCCTTCCTGTATGTGAATAAAAGAATGAGGTAGAGTTCTCTGCTGTGTCATTATTACCATATAGTCTCCAGCAGTAGAGAGCATCCTCTCTGCGGCACTGTTAGCCTGGGGGAAAGCCATATGACATTTGTGAATTAATGCAGAACTGTGGGAGATGAGAATCGTGATTCTTATGTGAATCGATAATTTTCACCCATCCCTACTCATAAAGATAAATTTCCTTTTAGTTATTTATTTTTTTTTTTTTAACAAAAAAATGCTTTACAACATTGGTGTTACTACAGGATGGTGTTTTTTAAGGACATTGAGATCCGGTAATGCATTTTTCATCCCATTACAAGAAGTAGCAAAAAAGAAGCTTTAGATAATGCATTACAATAACCAATCTAAAATGTTTTGTAAGCCACCGGTTTTGACTGAAAAGACAGCAGTTCTGCATCAGCAATGCAGAACAGTGAGCATAGCTCCTCTGACATACTAAGTCAGCCTTTGATATGTAAGCAGAAGTTTCTAACTGTCTCTCTCTATTTCTCCCTCTTCTCTTTTTCCCCCTACCCTTCTCGCTCTCTTTTCTTTCTTCCACCAGGGCGAAGTGGGACCCATGGGAAGGAAAGGAGAGGTTTGTCGAATTAGACTTTGTGGTATTAGATATAATCCATTCTGTCTTATTCTGCACCACAGTAAGAAGCCCTGTCAAGCCTGCATTGCTTCTATAGAAGACTTACAGAGCCAATACCTCCAGGCCTGGGGAAATCTGCCCCCCTGGGCAAACATATACATCACAAAGGCCTCCATTTCTGAAGGCACACACATCTGAAATATCAAACAACTTATTGTACTATCTATAGAATCAGAATTTATGCAGATATAGTCCTCCTTAGTAGTGTAAGTGCTGTACCATTTGTTTGACATTATTTGTCATTTAATGAGCCCACACTCTAGCAAGCTCTGTAATCACTGGCAAGAGAAAACTCCTTAAAGTAGGAAACTTTGGACTGCTCTATATTAGGGTTGTGAAAGGTAAACCGATGCAACCGGATATCCGGTTTGACAAGTGAGAGATACGGCTGCATCGGTATAAG
>JAPZDY010000013.1:18357420-18380513 GCA_029783645.1 Ctenochaetus hawaiiensis | reverse complement strand
GTTTTTGAATCGAATCGTTACCTGTGTATCTAGATGTGTATCGAATCGTCTATCTTAAAGAGATGTGCAACCCTACTCTATATATAATGGGTATAATTATTCATTTGCCAATTCCTCCCCTCTTAGCCACTGTTGCGACACCTGTTAGGGTCTCCATTCTCGCGTGACACTTATGTAATATGCAATAGTCATGGTGGTATTTTGCAGCAATGAGTGCTTGTTTTTAGACAGAGGTGGACAAAATGGGCTTTTAATTTTTCAGCTCAAGACCATTGATTTCACTGGTCATGTGCATGTCCTTTTGTATTTAACATCATTGTGTCAATACTACAAAATATACCTTCAATGTTACCTTTTATTTGGTAAGATTTTCTGTCCTCTGTCCAACTTCTTTAGAAAGGAGTGGCAGGTGATGATGGTCCCAGAGGGGCTGAAGGAAAGAAAGGGGACACGGGTCACATGGGCCCTGTTGGTCCCAGGGGATTTCCAGGCCAGGATGGACTGCCAGGCCAACCGGGCCAACCAGGATATCCTGGGAAACCTGTGAGCAAACCTTATCCTTAACAACTTCTATGAGCGGATTTAGTTAAAAAAAATCTTCAATTTTCAGTCAGGGTAGTGGAGTTCAATTTTGTAACATTGAGGATGCAGCTATTTGTGTGTGTGGGCTATGTGAAGACAGAGAGTGAAGTGTTGAAAAGATCCTGCAAATCTGCAGGCATATTCAATCACAGGTTGAGCCTGTTTTCCTAGTCTCAGAATTGATTCACTTGAAACAAAGTGTTGTGTGTGTTGCAGGGCAAGACTCCCTCAGATGAACATCTTCTAAAGCTCTGCACAGATGTTTTGCGTAGTAAGTATCTGCTTGTTTTTATGTCAGTTTGCTGAGTTCTGGAGTAAAAAAGTCAGAATCTGAAACTCCGTCCCAACAAACATCAAATGCTGCTAACAGTTGTCTTTGATGTAGAGGCACACTGTTCACATTCCTCTTTTGATCAGTTTACATTGAGTTTGACAAAGGAGGGTAAATCTTTGTTACTGGTGAACAATTTAGGTGGTTTCTTTTCCATATAGATCTGCGTAGTGTTAAACAACCCAGAATTTAATGGATAGTTTCAGTTATTTAAGAAAGTGAAATAAAAATAATCATCCGTCATTAACTGGATACAAATTCAAATGTATAAAAACTAACTGCTACTTTTTTGGTTTACATGAATAAGTAATACTGTCATCCACAGGATCAGAATACAGAGCTTCTCATGAATTTAACCCAACTCAGCCCCTGACATTCAAAAGAGAAATCAAGTCCAGGAACTTGTTTGTGTTGATGCTTGGCCCAAATTATTTGGTAATGCAAGGGGTTTAAATATCCGGTCTTAAATCTCCCAAACTGCTCACAGGCTCATCCAGGCTGCCTCATATCAAACATGGTTCACATTTTATCTTTTAAGACTTAAAGATTATGTCAGTGCTTTCTAAGCAGAACCACAGTACCTAAAGAGAGAAATATAGAAACAGCCCATTGCATGAGGCTAAAGAGAGCTATCAGTTTAATGTTAACAGACAATAAAGCTAACGGTTAAAATCTCACCTCAAAGTCTTGCTGGAGAATATGCCACCTGCGCTGACTGCGTCTCCCTGACCATTTTCTCAACCAGACCTATTTGCTAACGTGATCACAGAGATCCTGTGAGTCATGGTTTACTCAGATCTTTGTCCGTGTTTCAGTTCTAATAACCTAAAGTGTGTGATGTCCAATAATTTTCAAATCTCTTGGAGTGTGAATTTTTTAAGATTAGAGAGCAGAACTTCGCCTCTCCATATATGGGTGATGCAAAGTGGTTTTAGGAACACTTAAGATTTTAAAACTCCTGTGGTTTAAAGCCAGAATTAAAAAGGTGATTTAGTTAAGGTGTTAGTAAATAGATCCTTAGTAGCACATTCAGTTGACACAGAGCATCTTTAGCTTTTATTTGGCCATCTGGTTCTAGTTTGGTCTCCACCAAGTCTCGAGAGAAAAATTTGGCTCTTAAGCTGCTAAATGCCTTACTGTGTCCACCAATTATATGCCAGCTTTATCTGTCTTGTGTTTGGTGCTGGGGAAGTAGTGCACAAGGGGTTTATTTAAGCTTTTTTTGGCTTCAGGTACAAGTGTCCTGTTTAAACTAAGGCTGGGTATTATAAGATTGATCATAGCTGTGACTATGCTGCTGTGGATAACAAATATTTGAACCTCCTTTTTTTCCCTTAATGAAAAAGATTAACTCAACAAAGTAAAGTCTTTATGAGCAAAACAAACATAATGGATTTTTGTTCTGATTACATGCATGTATTATAATAAGAAATACCAAATGTACACATAAAACAGAAAAACATAAAAGCTTTTTTTTTTTCAGGTAATTTTTCCAATTTGCAGTGATGCTATATATATCACTTAATATGTTGGCCAATTTATGTGTGAAACTCTAATTGAAACATCCTCCATGATTGTTGACCTCGATTGATTTTGGGGTCAAGGACTGAAGGAGCAAGAATGAGAGGGAGCATAATGAGCTGAATAGAAAAGCACGCAATATCTCTGCAGAAAAGAGACTCCTGGAAACGCTGCCAACTCCAGTGCCTCAACACTCAACTTAAACAATAATGAAAATTATTAAGTCCTACATTTTTCACAGAAATCCTACATTTAAACTTTAAATACTTCATACAGAACAGAGAATGACCATGATGTTAAATTTCTGGAGCACATTTATTTTTCATAATCAATTTTCATACATAATATACAGTGTATAGCTTTTCTATACAGTCAGGCTGCCATTATACTGTGATTAACCCTGTATGAAAGGATATCTGACATAAAATTTAATATGCTACTGGAGATCTCAACACCCTCTGGCTGTGCTCTGCAGATCATCTTCCAGCATTGCTCCAGACCCTGGCCCCCCAAGATAGGTGTGAACCCTGCCAGAGCATGAAGGGAGCCCCAGGTGAGCCAGGACCACCAGGACCCAAAGGCTCCATGGGGACTCCAGGCTACCCCGGCAGGAGTGGCCCTCCAGGTTATTCAGGACGCCCTGGAATGCGGGGTTCCGCAGGCCTTAAAGGTGATAAAACCCATTATGCAGGATTTTCTTAAGGGAATAACACACACCCTAGGACAGAATTGTGTTATCAGTATTCAGTTGCTCCCTACAAGGCCAGTGATGTCTGAAACTGTGACATAAATCTTTTAATCAGCCTTTTTACCATGATAAAAACAAGACAATAAATAACAACAAAACTTAATGAATAAGAGCTAGGACAAAATTTACAGCTGCTTTCATCAACAATTAAAATCAAAACAGTGTCAACGACTAACAAATTGGATGTGTTGATGTTCACTGTACCCCATAAAACAAGATCATTAAACAAGTGAACATCAGTGAAAGTCAGCAGAGCAAAAGACAACAATACTTAATGCAAACCCATCTCAATGAGCTGTCTTTGATTTATTACCACTTTGAGACTTGGAGTGGCTAATCAGTTGTAAAAGATGTCAAACTGTACCACTTCACTGCTGTGTAAGACTTCCACTCATCAGGCCAAGAGGACAGTAACTTTAAAGGTGTCAGCGTGAGGAGAGGGACTGAAAGCTGCACCGGAGTTTCATCAGAAAGCCCTTATCTTAAACTGGGTGCATGTGGAAATTTACCAGTCAGCAAGGTTCAAATCAAAACCACTATCAAGATAAATTGCAGCAAGTGTAGCATCAAGCATTTTGGAGCTTCCACAGGAGCTTAAGGTCTAATAGCCTTTCATGCACTGCATGCAAGTCCCTAATCTTCACTGATGTAAAAAAGTAGATCACCCTTTTTAGCTTTTACACAGGCTTTGGTTCATTATGAGTAAATCAATGAACTGACTCAGTTTCTAGTTCTTATGCTGTGCTCACGCAATGATAAATTAAAGTCAAGGTTTGCACAACATGATTGTTGGTCATTAACAGCCAACATTTCAAGGTGTAAATGATGGTGGTCAAAGCTCCACTAACCAGCAGGTTAGGGACTTTTTCAGCCATATTGCTCAAGGTCAAGATTACTCATTACATCTGGACAGAGGAATGGATTTACCCTTTCAGCCAGAACAATCCTTCAAATATGCTAACAGCATCCTATAGGCTCCTGCCCAAAGAGGCTATTAGTCACGCTAGCAGCATGACTCTAGGGAAGGCAATGTTGATTGGTCAGTCTGTCAGTCCACAACCCAAGTTCAGGCTGAAATTTCCATTAAATCTTCAAAGACCTTCATGGTTCCCAAAATGAATGAATCCTACACAAATCCCCTCTAGTTCTACTTGTACTTAGAAGTTTTCACCTATTCATTAAAATATCTCAACAACTTTGGTAATGCACTCAATTTTTATCTGATGCCACCAGTAGGTTAACATTTCAGGTTTTTGTGAATTGTCTCAACCTGTGTTGCATGGATTGCCATTTAATTTGGAAGAGGTATGTTAACGGGATAAACTCTGACTGGGAACATAGCAGATAATATACCTGCAAACATATTCATGTTAGCTATGTTAGCATGTACTGACATTAATATTTAGCTCAAAGCATGACTTTTTTTTCAAGTTCTACCTAGATTTAAACTTTGTCTAGTTACTATGTGTATTGTGGTGCATTTTTTTCTGTAGTTTATAAAAAACAAAACTTTCATAAATGCTTTGGATACTAATGTTAAAACACTATCATGTACACTGTCACATTGACTCTGTTGTACAACTGAACGTGTCACAGTGTTTCGATATAGCTGTATCCATAGCAGATGTAAATGTCAAAATCATATCAAAATAACATCAAAGTTGTAAAAAAAATGATTAGAGCTAATGAAATACAGCACACTGCTGTATTGTTACCTTGTGATGAAAGCCTGCAGACACTTTCACAGCACCTGACTGGACACAGCTGGCTTGCAGGGAATATAGCCTTTAGGTTCCTGCTGCTCTCAATCTGACAGCTCATTTACAGACGCTCTAATGGTATCTTGTAAAGCAGATGTATTATGTCCCCAGGTGACCTGGGACCAAGAGGGCTCAAAGGCAGCAAAGGAGAAGGTTACCCTGGACCTCCTGGAGCACCTGGACTGCCAGGTATGTAAAATTTCTCCTATCAGCCTGTTTTTTTTAAATGTCTTCAGCCATTAAGCCATTTTGTGGAGGTGCAGCTATTTTGGTAACCTAACCACAGTGTTCTGACATCACAGCTTTTACAATTTTTTGTGCATGAGTGCACTTTTAACAAAAATGCATCAAGGCTGTTTGTAATCTTACATTTTTAATTAATATGTGAGTGGAGTGGACCCTGTTTGTACTTAATTTTCAAGAGGTACATTCAGTGACAGCTTGGTGGGTTGAGTGAGAGATTTGAGGACAAGATACAGACAGTGACTGCTGTGTTTCTCTGTTGAAGTTATATCAGCCTATTAACTCATCCCTTACCACATGAGAAAATGTAATTTATGATCCGAAGATTATTAATACATGTTACAGGACCTAAGATGGCATGTAATGAAACCATTAACTTTCTTTGCATATGTACAGCAGAGGTACTAGGAACAGCTGATTTCCAATTTTCCTTTATTTTGTCCTACCACTGCAGGAATCCAAGGTCCCCGTGGCTTTGATGGAATCGGCCATCCAGGAAACCAGGGAATCCCTGGAAAACCAGGACCCCCAGGAGATCCCGGTAAACGGGGCAACCCAGGGTTTCCGGGAGTTTGTGACGTTTCCATGTGTTATCAGACGTACAACCTGAGGGAACAGTACAGCAAAGGACCCAATGTATGATGACATACTGTAGCAGCGTGGGTGAGGCTGCTGTTGACTTAAACACCAATGTGTTTTGAGGAAGCATATTACTGTATCACTGCTTTACAGAGATGTGTGTGACTGATGACTCTTTTACGACAATGTGTGTTTGGAAAACAGCTGCACAGCAGGCAGAAACAACCTCATTAGTTGAGTTAAGCTGAAATTGGTTGGGCATTAATTCATGATTATGGAATTCATGATCAAAGACAGTCAGGGGTCTAGTGACCTAGCTTACTGAGATACCAGACTGATATGGCTACTTTGCACTTCAAACTCGCAAAGTTTAAATAGCAGCTTTAAATATTTTTAATCTAATACACCAAAATAGTTGCAACTGAGTTATGCTGGCTTTTGTAACTAACAAGATATTTAAAAGCAGCTACCTCCTCTTTTACCTAAAGTAAGTAACTCTTTTATTTTCAAGTCAGTATAACTTATAACTTTGCTAACAAAAGAGGATACTGATAGTCTAACCTCACAAACAGCCCAACCAAATTTAGAGGCAACACACACGCGCAGAGAAGAGATATGTCTCCTAAATGAAATTTAGAAAAATATAAAAGAATAAAAGAAAGAGTCCTGATGCATTTAAATTAATCTGAGTTAAACCTTGACTATCCGGACTATGATAAAAACTGCATACATCTTCCTATTCACCTGCCTAGAAATGGTAAAAAAAAAATCAACTCTCATGCTGTGTTTAAAAAGCTTTGCTTCTCTTGGCTTCCCCAAATAAGGTTTATATCAACCCCTGAGATTATTTCTGCCTTCAGTGCCTCAGAAAAATGATTGTGTCTGCAAATTATATGAAAAGCATGGCATACGCCATGAACATAAACAGGGATGTATCACAATGAAAGAACAGGACACAACATTTTAATATGATTATCTTATTAAAGGTTCGGCTATTTGGTCAAAAAAAAAGATAAGAGTTTTCAAAAAATCTGGTTCAAAATTTCAAAAATCATGAATAAATGAGAAAAACTCAAAGTTGAAATCACTCCAGCCACAACATTAGTTTGCAGTGTATTATTTTACTGTCAGCCTGCTCCTTGTGCATTCTACATGAAATCCCTTCTGGTGGAAAAACATATTTCTATCACCTATTGTGAACAGAGCACCAGGGTGCTAATCCATTACTGTGACACACAGGGTTGTTAGAATCCTGTCACTGTCTATTTTTACTTATCAAATTTGTGTTCTTTTTTACCAGTATATATGGACTTGTTTTGCATTGCTTTTCTGTGTGTTAGGATCACCATTTCTCAGACTGCCTTTATTTACCTCATCTAAAGATTTATGAAGGCTAACATTATTTCTTTATTTCTAATTTCTCTGGTATGCGTGTATATCTTGCCTTATAAGTAAGAAAACGACTCTGTTCTTCACATGCTCCCATTTCAATTTGCTGTTAATGCATTTCTACTTTTGCAATCCTCTAATGCCTTTTCTGTTGGTCTTGAAATGTCAGTATAATTTAATTTTTATAGCACTAATAGCTGTTTCTCATTTTTATTGCTATAGAGTTTATTATTAATTTAACTGTACATACATTAAAAGCTTATCAATAATCCCCATTCTTGATAAGCTTGTAATGTGAAACATCTGCAGGAAATCTTGAGTTTTACTAACAATAACCTCATCACACTTGGAAAAATGACAAAGTGGAAGTGATTTGAAATAATAAGTGAGTGAAAGGAAGGTTTCTTTAAAAAGAGAAACTTAGAGCAGCAGAGTGGTGCCTGCTATTGTTGGCACACAAAAGATGTAGACAGAAGGGGCTCTTTTAGGAAAGCTCACTGCACAGATATGTTAAAAGTAAAAAAAAAAAATCATTTTAACTTTGGAAATATTGAAAACGCGAATTATCAAGGGAGGTGCAATACCGTGTAATAACTATTCGAATTAATGCCTTCATTACTGCTGTATTGGGTCAAGAATATATCAGTGTCTGCCACTGCATTAAAAGATCAGCCAAATTTGTGTTTAAATGGCAGAAATTTTACCTTTGAATTCAATGAAAATGCAGCAATTGGTAAAATCTAACATGCAATTTCACAGAGTTTACAAAAAAATAAACCATCTTGGGCTTGCAGACATTGGATGAAACAGCTTCTTTGCATGAGAGTAAGTACAATTCTTACAAAGTCTAAACTGGATATGATCAAACAGGAGAGATTTGAATATACTGGAATGTCATTAACAGACAGTTATGAGCAGGACTTTCAGGTACAAATGCAGATAGCAACAGGCCTTCAGTCAATTTGGATGCAGTTTACTGATTCAGTTAGTGTCTATTTTAACTATGTACTGTCAGTGTGATTTTTTGTTGGACCCACTATTTGACAATTTTTTTGGAATACGTATACTCTTTTTGAAGTTATGAAGTAGACCCATAATGTGACTGGATAGAAAACATTTTATGTAGAATGTCGTACAGACACACAAATTGTCCTCATCCTATACTGACATGGATCAAGATGAATATATAGAAATAATTACAAATGAACATCACAGACATTTAGTAGGTATCCTGATGAGAGTTGTTAGTGAGCGTAGCATTCTTCTGGTCTATGGTGAAGGTAATAGGTTGTCATTGTCCAGCCCCCATCTTGGCTTCCTCAAAAAATATTGTCAGATTTGGCTCTAAGGGAGAAGAAGAATGTATGTCATTCTCTGTAAAATCCTCCACTATGGTGATGGGAGCAGTCAGAGACAAGATCCATTAGTTTTCCTCCAGTATCACTCTGGACTGCTTCATCTTATTGACTGGAAAAAGTGGCCATATGGGGTCATGTCTGGGCACCCAGGCCAAGAGAAACTCACTGTTCATGTCTTGCTTAACAAATGTGGACACTGCTGAAAAACATCATTGAAGTGTAGTTAATAGTTGCCTGTGGCAAAGCTAAAGAAAAATGGAGAGCCAATAGTCCAGTCTCAGTTCAATTTATACAAGAGGTCAGGCAGAGGTGGGGCCCATATAGTAAGTGAGCATGGAGTAAATGTCCTGAGTGCTGTGCAAGTGACAGATAAAAGCCACTAGTGATAACCTTAGAGGTTGAAGCCAAGATAAAAAAAAAAAAAATGGTGTCATGTCTACTATTTGAGGAAATGACACCACATTGGGAACGGGTCCACTGCTACAGGTACCAGGGAGATATAGAGATTCAGAAACAATAAACTGGTATGTTTAACATAATAGCTGATACTCAGAAAAAAGCTTATGACCAATCAAGTACAGGTATAGTAAATCATTGTGTTTGCAAGGAGCAAGGCTAGATATATTTATTTATTTATTTGTTTTTACAAATTGAGATCAATTTAATTCTATAGCTAATAAAATAGAGCATTGACTGTTTAAGTGAAATTACTCCTGCACCATTTTTATTACAAAAAAAAAGATTAAATTCCAGATACTGTTTAAAGTACTGAGACCAGTGTATTCACAAATCTTGTTAAAAAAAAATAACCATCAGAACGCCAGATGAGTGCCTTCATCAGGGCCTTTCTAAACAATTGTTTACATACAATTACTTTGTTGCTCTCAAACTCTACATTTTGACTTGTCAGAATAAGCTTGGCAGGTTATAGAGTGGCAATCTGTGATATTACTTAGTTATTCAAGTCAGGTGTGCATCAAGCCAGTTGTCCTGCTGCAAGAGTTAGCATTTTAGATTGACTCTTCAACAACTTCTTACTATTGTTATTTTTGCAGTTTTTGTATTTTTCTTTAAACAAAGATACAATTTTACTGTATTAAGGTATTGCACAAAATTGCTATATGTTACCAAATTATGCCGGAAGGACCCAGCTAATTAAACTGTATTTTTTTTTAACATTCTGCCATTTATATGTTAGGTATAAACAACGACAACAAAAACTTAACAGTGTGAAGCTGCCCCTGGAGGCTGTACTGTTTATCATATCTCACAGTACTAAAATGTTTGATAATACAAACATGCTAATGATTTTGCTGTGTTTATTGTGTCTGTGTTTATTTGCTACAGATACAATGACGAGTGTGATGGGTATCCCTAAGGGGTCCCTGAAAAAATAATGTTTCATCCACTGGGACCATGAATGTTACAAAGGCAATTTAATTACAACATGTATTTAAAATTTAAACTTATTTTGTAAACAAATGTAATACTTAGGAGAATGGAATTGCATTATACTCAATGTAAAATGAATTTGACTTGACTATTGACAGATTTTAACAACTTTGTAAAATTGGAAATTTAAGAAGAAAATCTGGTCCCTTATTAAAATGACAAAATTTTAAAACATTTTGCAAGGCAAACATAGTTTTGTTGGAAACTCTCTTGTGAAAGATGCAACTGGTTTCATCATGTGTTACTATTAGTATGTAAATTTGGGACCCAGCATTTTTTTAATTTTGACCCATTATGGAAAAGTTAATACATTTCCTTAATCTGTGAGCTCCTAATTTTTGGGGAATTTAATACTGAATCTCCGGCACAAACATAGTGTTTTACTAGTCAAAACCTGATAACATTAGCCACGTTGATGCAAACCATGGTCTCCATCATCAGATCTCCGTCCTCAGCAGAGTTTTGTTTACAGACAACAAGTCCTTAACCATTAATGGCAAAATGTCCAGTTTATCGGTGCTGACAAACATCAAAGCAGCATCTTGTTGACCTGACTATTGATTTTTTGGCCTTTGGTTGAATGGTGCTTCAGTTGCTCAAGGTCTCCTCAACAGTGGTGATTATTTTAGTACTTGGCATGCTGACTATGTGACAGCCAAAATATGCTGACAGCTTTCCATTAATGTACATTTCTGCTGTAGGTTATAAGTGTGAATATGTGTGCATTGTGGGCATGTGTTGAGAAAAAGAGTTTGCTAAAGTCTTGCATTTATTAATTTAATTTATCTAAATGAGTGCAAAATTATTGGCTGAAGTTAGGTAAGCCAACGCTCATTCATGGTGGCAGGCAGAAGGAGATCTCTGGTATCAGTATCTCATTTTTTTTATACTCCCACCTCCAACCTAAGGCTTTATGCAGCACTATATTACTGACATGCTACTTCTGCTTTTGCTACTGAGAAAGCTCCTATTTGTCTGCTGTGTAAGGTCTCACATTTAATGCTGTGACTGAGTGGGAAAAGGCGTGGCTGTGATTGGTTTGAAATAATGTTTGTGTGCTAAGGCCTACCATAAACGGCCTTTCAGTGACCATCTTCACCGTCCGTTAACTATTAGTTGATTTTTCAGTGCGTTTGGTGACACAGTTTGTCACTTTGTCATTTTAAGTTGAGTTTAAATATTTATCATTTTTTTATTATTTGATATTACAAAGAACATTTCATCAAAACAACCTCAAATAGTCCTTGTCTTGGATTTGTTTTCACTATGTTCTTTATGTTCTGTATTTGCAATATATGCCATGATGCATTCATAGCCTTTTTAAAGTTAATATTATGTCTCATATCTGTAAATGCTGGAAAAAGGCCATGTTTACAAAAGTATTTTTATATGCGTATATATATATATATTTTTTACAATTTGGGAAATACAGTGTATTATTAGTTTGGTTGTAAAATGATTTTCTGTCCAAATAAAACCATACTTATATAATACTAGCTGTTTGACTTCTTGATTGCAATTTTTTCATGAATAATAATACTGTCAGTAGAGGTTTTGAATAAACCTTACAGTTTTATTAAAAGAAGCTGTCATGCAAATCCTCCTCACGTTAAACTTATTATAAGGAATACAGTTTGACTAACACTAGCACATATGTCTTCTTCTTCTGTCAGTGCATTGCAGAACATAAAGGTCCTCAAAACATAAAATGAAAGATTTGTGCCAATTGCTTGTCCTGTTCTTTGTTCTGCTTTAAAAACCTAGCCTAAAATGAACCCTGCTGCTTTTGCCTGTTTAAGTCAAGGCAAATTTATTTCTATAGTGCATTCATAAAATCATGAGCTTATTCCAAAGGCTTTACAAACAATGAAAATAGAAGAACAAATCAGCAGAACAGACAACTATGGTATATATACACAAACAGAGACTGAGATAGAATCTTTATGTAGTGGAAAACTGATGAAAAGCTGTTTAAAAGACTAAATATTGGCAGTTCAGGTATATTCAAAGGCCAATAAAAAAAACAAAAAAAAAAAAGCTGAGCTGAAAATTCTTGAGCTGAGTTGTGAATGACTCAATATCAGGGGCAGATCTGATATGAAGGGCTTCTTTGTTACAAAAGCCAGGGCCAGTAACAAGGAAAGCATGGTTGCCCTTGTGCTCTTGCCAAAAACGTGGGATGACCAGAAGTGACTGGTCATAAGACCTGATTGACCTTGGTAGGGTAAAGAGGATTAAGAGGTCAGACAGGTAGGAAGGAGCTAAGCCGTGTAGTGCCTGATACACAAAAAGTGTGCCTTAAAGAGAACTTTAAAATTGACACAGAGCCAGTGGTTGGAGACAAGTACAGGGGAAAATATGTTTGTGTATACAGGAACCAGTAAAAACCTTGCAGCAGCATTCTGTAAATACTGAAGACAACTGACTGGCTCCATTTGAAAGGAGTTACAGAAGTTGTCAAGGTAAAAAAGTAATAAGCACACAAATTACTTTTAACAATCTGGAAATGATAATAAGGGTATCACCAAAGCTAAAGCTTGTTGGAAAAAAAGCCTCTTACTACAGAATTTATTTGTCCAATTTAAATGCAGAGCCATCACCCCAAGGCTTGAGGACAACCAATACTTAACGGTTTGAAGAAGGTCAAGTAGAGGCTGCAGTGACTGAGTGTTTTGGGAGGGAGATATAGCTGGTTACTAAGAAAGCTTCAACTGGCTGGTGTTAAAGATTTTAATGAAATCAGAGACCCAAGAATTTCCTCATCAGTGATCTTATTTTTCTTCCAATTGGACACTGATGTGATATGCTTGTGTCTAAATATGTCACATGTGCCGGCCCCATACTTGAAGATAACTGGGCAGAATTTGTGCCCAATTTGCCCATCCTGACAATCAAGGAAACATTCCAAAATTCAAGGTTGATCTAAAGAAATTGTCTGCCCAAATGATTATGTAGTGTAAAAGGGGTCATCATTGTCATTGTTAAACCTGCATGCTGACTAGAAGATGTTACCAACTAGATGTACTGTACTCATTAGGTTGTAGCAGCAGCTTTCACTAGACCAGTTTGAGACAAAGCGAAACTTCATTTCGACTTGCATTTAGCTCTCCATGCAACACTTATAAGTCATGTTGATTCTGGATTGACATCATTTACATTTTTCATCATTTTAAATTTATTTGGTGCAATCAAAAGTGTGCAGGCATTAGTTTAAGTACTACTGAATCCATATGCTGATTATGAAGTAGTCAGAAAATACAAATTGTTTCACTGTAGACTCGTCACAGTAGGCAGAGTGCAGATAGAACAATATATACCAACTAAATATTTATATTAACAATAACTGTTCCATTTTGAGTGTTGGAGTTAGGACTTATATTAATGTGTGCTGTGAAAAAAAACAAACAAAAAAACAACAAACAAACAACAAAAGATTTCTGGGTCAGAGGTCACTTTATAGTCTAACTCAAGACTAATTTGAGATGCTCCCAATGGATAAAGATGGTGTTCTCTAATGTTTGTTATTCTCAACAACTGTCCTGAAACAGGCCTAAAGCAACAAGTTCCTCACTGGTATCTGAAGTGTGTTAATCCAAAGCCTGACATATCTTCTTCCTCCGTGCCATGTAAATTGTCGATATCACTAAACTTTCCTCTGGTGCCCTCTGTAAGTTTTGCAGGCTTAGTAACAGGACGATTGAGCAAAATGCACTCAGTTCTCAGGAAATCCCTCCTCATCATTTTAGGTGAATAAAATATGATATGGTAAACACTTACTTCATTTACCTGTGGGTTTTTTTTTGCCCGATGTTATTTTTGCATCAAAGATGTCATGTGTCTCAGTTTGTGCTAATTTTAAGGAAATGTTTAAATTCAAGTGCATTTTAATTCATCAGTTGTTTATTTCATAGTGACAACTTTAAATTGCTTGTATTATCCAAGTAAAAATCTAAAATGAGACTCAAAACTAACAACCAACATATTCTACCAGAATGACATTTAAAAAAATAAACAAAAAGACTGCAGATTTTTTTGTCACACAAAGTGAGACTATGAGTGTTGGTCAGAGCAGCATGCCATACATATGAGTGAGCTGATTTACCACAGTGACTCTGCTCAACCCCAAACAGGGGTGTCTTCCTGTTAGCTATGGTGAGGTCCTTACAGGCAAAGATCAAACATATATGAATGATAGAGAAGAAAATTGAACTTCAAAGGAACCAATTTTTGGTAATTTTTGTACAATTTCAAAATGGTCCACACTTGATTCAAATATCTCCTAGGTGTCAATTTCGGTCTTTCACTGTCAGGTTTGGTGCTGACTTGACTCTCAAGTTAACAAACGTTTCTTGCTTTTATTAACATATTAGAATAACTCCTGACAGCCTTATTCACTTTAGGTCCTACCTTGTGTAGGCTGACTATAACTGACTCATCAGCACCTTTAAGTGCGGTATGCTGAATGTATAATTTCTTACAATAATTACAGTGTGACAAATACATAGTATAAGGGGAGAATGCACACCCTGGATGTGAGCCAGCGAATAAATTACGTCTAAGACACCATTTCCCATTATACACAAGTTGTCATAAAAGAGCTGTCTTCTGGGAAATACAATGCAGATGTGGACATGATATGACAAAACCAACCAGCAGGGTTAAACTGACCGCAAAAGTGAGTGGAGTTAACCAACTATCCAGTAACCGCTGCAGTAAGAATGCAGTATGATGTCAATGTGGGTGTAAATAATTAGCTAACACTGCACAAGTTCAAGTGATATATCACCAATGACATCATCTGTCATCTTCCCCTGTATCTGGAAAGCCCTATGATCAAATGGAAGAAGTGGGAGGACACACTGCTTTTAAAGTTCAACATTCTCTATTCTATTAAACAGATGTTACTGAAGACTAAAGTATATTTAGTGAGGTTACCTTAAAAAGTATAAATTTTGAGATTTGTTAGACATTATGAAGACATAGTTAGGATAATGGGATAAAGTTTGACAAAGACGCTTTGTATAAATTCAGTATTGAATTGGACAGAGACTAAGTTAGATTTTATACATGAGTAGTTCTTTTTTTTTAAAATGCAAAAATAATTTGAAAAATGTAAAGCTCACTGTTAGGTCAGTTTAACCCACAAGAAACATTTTTGCAAAATACTGAAATACAACTACTTTAGACTTTTATGTCTATAAAATAATATCATACATTATTTTTTTAATAGCAGTATATCCCTGCAGTATAATCTATTCAAATTCCAAACAGAGAGAGTTAAGTATTGTAAGAGGCACTTAGTTCATATAAAAATGTCTCTGCATACTGGACATATAATTCCACTCTGATATTGGATAATTTTTAGAAGCTTACTTAGAGTAATCAATATTACATTTCTACAAAATTTATTAAATCCTTATTGAACCATTGAACTGAACCAGCAACCAGTTTTCACTCTAAATCTAAACATATGGCAGCTTGGTCAGGACCCTTTGGTATTACTTTTTAAAGCAGGGAGTACCCTCTTCAGCATCTCCGTATATCACACATTGCAGTTAGCAATGTGCGTTTCCACACTGACTTACATTGTTTTCAGACTGACTTTATGCAGATATGTGAAAATTCAGCTTCGTCATTCATTCAATAAACACCACTGCTTGATATTTTTTTCCTCTACAAGGGATCCTCTTAGCACTATTCCAACATCAAGATGGCCATAACGGTTAGTCAAAGGTGTTTGAATGTCATAATAACATGTGATGCAAACAGATAAACTTATCCTGTGTAAACACCAAATTATAACTTCAAGCCAGAGAATATAATTTGGAGTGAGTGATTCTATGGTATGTTGAGCTTTAGCCTGACCCTCCCCCTAATACAGACACATGCACAGAAACACCCATTTTTCTGTGGTACTTCCTTCCCCAAGCTGGCTGACTTATCATAGAGTGACTTGAACTCACCGTGAGTCAGAAAGCTGTGGCCTTCAGAGTCAGACTACATGCAGAAGCGTCTCTGCTGGCCAGGCGGTAAGTCAGCTCAGCTTAGCATCATCCTCATTCCAACAAACATATGCTTTTATTTGCTGTGTTCCTCTGAGGTTCTCATTTAAAGGCACTGTTTTCCACCTCTCCTTATTTGCATGCTTTACAGGGGCTCACATTGAGAGTTTAATGACTGTAAGACACCCTAAAGGCATCAAATTGTGAATGTTTCTGTTTCGTCAGATTTCCTGCGCACATTTGAGAAAAGATGGAAACCACCACTTACGACTATGGTGATTACAGCGATGAGCCGTATACGCCTGTCATGCCATGTAACAGGGACAGTGACAACAATCTGGGGGCTCATCTATCTATCCTCTTCTACTTCATGTTTCTCTTCAGTCTCTTTGGCAACGGGCTGGTTCTGGTCATCATCCATCGGTGAGATGTCCATCAAAAACTTTGGGCCTAAATAAAAACTAAACTGAACACAATTTGAAGTTTTGGATTTGCAGTCTAAAGCAGTTCAGGGTGGTAGACGTAAGCATGGCCCTAAATTGAACTGTTCCTTATATAGGGTCATTTAAAGCATTTAGTAATTTACTTTTTAAAATGCAAATACTTTGTAGAACTAAAACTAGAGCTTTTCCGGTTGCTGTATGTAACATTTTAGAGACAATTGCAGTACATTTCTTGTACATATATTTCTCACTTAGTACTCCATGTTGTATGAACAAGAATAATGTTTACATTAAGCTGTGCTATGGTAGTAAAAAAATGTATGACAGTGCAATGAATGATGACTGAAATATATTTAACTTTCTTAATACTAAAAGTTAAAGCTGTACTATCTGGGTGAAAACCATAAATTCTTACCAGACCATTATATGTGACTTTCACAGTAAAAACAAAGCACTTTATAATATTACTCATCAATAAAGATCGTGTCGAATGATTTGAAGTTGAGGTTTGCCTTGAAGTGGAAGTTTAACCACATAGTCACATTTAAACATTGTCATGATAGTTTTTAGTAACTGTATTGTAATTGGTACTAAAATGTTACAAGTAGCACTTCAAAGTAATCTTCTGAACTATGATGTCCTTTGCAAACAACAATAGACTCTTCACATGGCAGTGACATTCAAAGAACAAAGAAAGAGAAAAAAGATATTATTTAAGCAAAGACAGTGGTGTGAAGTTGCTAAAACTTCCCTCCCATTTTAGAGAGTCAAGGAGCCTTTGCTATAACATTTCCTTTTGAAGGTTATTCAGTCACATTTTACGAAAACAAACATTAAAAATATTATTTAAATTGTTAAAGTTATTAACATTTTTAATTTTTAAATTAAATTTTAACAATAACCAACTGCAGTATCCCTCTATTGACCCATTGCTTTTTAATTTGCAAGATTTGATTGACATTTACAAAGACAGGAATTCAACTCATTTATCACTCTATTCAATTAAATGACTGGACAAAACTGTGGACACAAATTTATTACTTTATGCAATGTTTTAAATTTGCCACATGTATTTGATTGAACTTGAATGCTGAAGTCATAGATTTTTTTTCTTGTATTCACTTGTAGAGAGAATAATACAGTGGCTTATCTCTCTTCTCCCCTTTAGAGTAACCTCTCCTTTGTCACTGTCTACTCACCTTTCTCTACCCTTGTTTCAACCTCTGCTCTGTACCTTTGTGAGCAAGCAAATACAACAAATATTTCTGGATTCAATGGAAACACAAATGACAATGTTTAAGATGAGCTCAGCAAATTCTCCCTGGACCTCAGACTTAAAGGAGAGTTAATAACACAATATATTGGGGTAACTATTAGAGATGCAAAGTCAGCTGCATGCTTACTGCCTGGAAAGTAGGGACCAATTTTTATGGTAACACTCATAGCTCAGAAATAAATAATGCTTACAATCCACAATGCAAACATGTATTGGACTCAACTGGAATCAATATCATTATTATATCTTGATGCATTAACCTCAGAGAATAGTGGTTATAATTCACTAGATCACTTTTGACCTTGAAAAAAAGTGCAGAATTTGCAGTATAAATCATATGTGATCCTCCCCCGAACAATATAGTAATGAAAATGTACGGATGATCCACACATCAGTGGTCAGAGCGGACATACGTGACTCCTTTGACCCACAGAAAAGTTAAAGTGGCTAAAAGCAAGATGTAAACTGAAAATATATTTTTAAGGTTGATGATTGATTATAATTGTCTTAACAAGCAAACAAAAGAAAAATTTGTGTATTGCACACAGGGGCTAAATTTAACCTCTTTGCCAAACAGTCCTTATTGGTTCCTAAAGATGAAAAAGATCAATGCAACAAAGCTAATCTATGAATACAGATTTGCTTACACTTTCATCCACAAATGTAATTTATATTAATGGTAAATAAAAAATATTCCAGGAGGGAAAGAGACATTGTCATTTGCATAATTTATTTATTTATTTTTAATTCTCTGTTGTCAAACTGGTATCTTGAACAAGGCACCCTGACCCTTCATGCTAAACTGCCAGGAAAAAAAAAACAAAAACCAATTGAAACTGGTCCTTTGGAGGCTGTGCTCAGTTGTGGTCTTGCCATGTTTACTGGTAGCTCTTGGTTTAACTGAGTCAGCCAACCAAGGCTCCAGTCATCAGTACTGCAAATCAGCTGAATGGGGTTTAAACACGTAGCACTATTGGTTGTTGTAAATGCCAATCAAGTATTTGCAAAAAGTTCCTCCCTAAACATGCATCATAATTACCCCTAAAATTTTGGTAAACTGTTAATAAGATTATAAATCTTACTTTAAGTTGAAGGGCAGTTAATGCCACACTTTGCAAAGCTAAAGGCTATTTACTTTGCTGCCACTTGCCAATCCATAGATGCAGATGTTCTGCTGAAACTCCCTCATTGTGTGAAACATCACTTTCAAACATATTTAAGTGTCCCCTAAGCAATTTTGGTTCTCTCTCTCCATCCAAACAAACATCTCTTTAGGTTTGAGAAGCTGACCACAGTGACGAACATCTTGCTGCTGAACCTAGTCATGTCATCCCTGATCTTCATGAGCAGCCTTCCCTTCATGGGAGTCTACATGCAACTCTCAAACTGGATCTTTGGCAAGGTCATGTGCAAGATTGTTGGAAGTGTCTACTACTTGGGTTTCTACAGTTCTGTCCTCTTTTTAACTCTATTGACCTTTGACAGACATCTTGCAGTAGTGTACTCCTTAGGCGCATCGCGAGTAAGGAATCGAAGCTATGCAATAGTTTCCTGTGCTGTGGTATGGCTGGTCAGTGGCCTGGCATGCATCAAGCAAATGATTCTTCACACCACATTTGTTCATTATGTCAACAACAGAACTTACTGTGATGACTACCCTGGTGACTTGCCTTCTTTTTATTTGCAGCAGCTCAGAGCATCTGGATTTTACCTCCAGGTTTTCCTTTTCTTGCTTTTTCCACTGGCTGTTATCATCTACTGCTACGTTAGAATTGCTATCACTGTGCTATCATCCAAGATAGTTACCAAGTTTAAGACAGTCAGGTTAATATTTATCATTGTGCTGTTGTTTTTTGTGTGCTGGACCCCATTTAATATAGTTCTGCTGATGCATGATCGAGCTGATACCTGTGAGGACGCACGCAAATGGGGTTATGCCCTTCATGTTACTCGTAACCTCGCCTACATTTACTTTTGTATCAGCCCTATCTTCTACACATTTGTTGGGAGAAAGTTTCAGAACTATTTCAGACAGATGGTCGTAAAACGTTTTCCAAAATTAAAGAGGCATATTTCTGTTAGTCAACACAGTGGAACAAATGTGTCCACAAAAACAACTCCTAATGATCTCTAACAAGGGGGAAGCCCTTTGTTTTTCACAGCTGCCATACGTTCAATGAACCATGAATTTAGAAAACTCTGAAGGAGTGCTGTAAGAGTTTGGGTTTTGTTTTGGATTGTCAATTCGGAGAACAGTGAAATAATGGATTTCTAAGCCCAATCGTTTTAAGACACAAATGTATATTTTTTTTTTACCATCAGTATCTGCACTTGTCTATCCCTCCAAGCTCCTTATTCCAGCAGGCTGAGCAGCCAATACTGCCACTAGCTGCACAGCTAACTAAGCCTACAAGGTAATGGTGACTAGTAGCTTCAACTAAAGGTAGCTACAGGAAAGTGCATACAGAAGCAATTAGGGGTCAATCTGATGATATGCTGACTTAATAAACTGACATGCTGTGTAGTAGGGGTCAGATTTTGAAAAATCAATTTAATTTAAAAAAGGGTGCAAGTGTAAGAACATTGATTTTGAATGGATTCATAAACTCGAGATAAAAGAGATGCATTTTTACCCATCCATCAGTAAAGGGATTATCTTTACTCCTCACTTAGAGTGCACGATACTCCCTGTACCTGCTCCACTGCAGACAGGTTCAATACGAATGTAATTACCAGTTACACTTGTCCTATAACTTTATCAAAAGTTAAGGTGGATTAACGGTTCTGTAACAAGATACCACTGTCGCTATAACTGCTCAGCCTGGATTGCATGCATTTTTACCTGTTAATTTTCCAATTGTTGTGGAGATTATTCCTAGTAAATGAAACATTGAGAAAGTTGAACAAAGACCGAGATTTCTTTCACTTTCAAACAGACATCTAGCAAAAGCAATCTCTACTCATCATGATCACCTTTCTTTATTGTAGTATATCAAACAATAGTGACTGCATGAAATGCATCACTGAGTGGGTCAGGCCACATTTGAGCATACTGCAAATTTTCAGCCAGTATAATTATTTGCACCACCAGGAAAAATGTAACTAGGAAGGGGTCCAGGGCCCTGATCTTTAAATATTTGAGCAAACTTAAAAATCCTACATGCAAAGGTTTTTTAAACATTTAGTAATAAAGGGGTTTGCTCTGAATAATCATTATATAGCCATACCTCTCTTAGTTAGAACTTTTTCTGGTGATACTTGGATCTGGATTGTCTTAAACTGATTCTAACATTACTATACCTTATTTAATGCCACTATGAAAAAAAGTTTCACATATATAAGTCGTGATTAGCGCAAGACCATCAGAAACAAAAAAGAGTGGGATTGTTTGTGTGCAGCTGACTCTGTTGACCGCAGGACAGTTAAGTATCATAAGACAATCCCAGTATATTGTGTCCAGTCATCTACCACACAGACTGGCTGCTTGTGTTTGATTCCTGGCTGTGTGTAAATCTTACTTTTATTGCATTTTTAAAAGGAAAACTGAAATGTCATATTCTTTAAAAACAGTTTTTTAAATGATGTAAAAATGTGATTATAATGGAATGTGATGATTAATTTATCATCCAGTTAGTCAAGTTTTATATGAAACACATTTATATGGAAATAAAGAGGAAGGGAAACTTCACCAAAAGCAGAGTTAAAAGCTGCACGGTTGGTTGGTTTTGTTTGATTTGACTCTAACATTTGCCCATGTAAATCTAAGCTCTTTGATTAAATCAGATCTTTTAAACACCAGACCCAATGTTTGTGCTTTTTAAATACCTTTTCTGAGAACATTTATTTTAGACCACACAAGTTAAAGATTTGAGCTCAAATACGTTTTTTATGTTTATGCTTAGAAGGGAAAAAGACCTTCTGGTTGGATTATCTTGACAGTTTCCCCACACATAGCCAAAGTAATAGCCCAAAGCAGAAGGAGTCTGTTCAGACTTTTAGAAATCTTACCACATTAACTTTTCAACAAAGTCCTCTCCTACGTCTACAAATTTAGTCGCACAATTGTGGAGCATATGGATCCCTTTTTTGTAGATGTCCACGTTTTACATTTCAAGAATGTGATCCACAACAGCAAAGATCTAATCATCACTGATAAAGTGGCAATCACTGAGATCTTTATTTTGAGAAGAGGTTGTAGCCTCTCGTAGTCTAAACAGGTGAATAGGACAGGTGTAGGAAAAGTTTAAATCAGCATTCCTGATAAGTGCACAAAGGCTAGTGTTGTTCACTTTCTTAGACAGTGCTGACTTGCAATTTTCTTTGAAATTCTAAACCACAAAGTTATTAACCCGAAACTCTTTGCATTATCACTCAAAGAGTTCAACTACACATTCATGTAATAAGAGCTGTATAACTGTATTCTCTGACTTCTCCTTCTTTTTTAGGCCAAGAAATCATCAATCAAGTCTTGAATCCTCTTTTAACATTACACCAAGCAGATATGACCTGCACATAAAAATAATTACGGTATTAACGGTATTCAGTCCTGAGGTGGTCCTCTAACACTGACTGGGGCTGTGAGATAAATAAAAATGGCTTCCAAATACACACTAGGTCAAAAAACAAACAAACAAACAATGGTGGATAAATTCCTGGCTTACGTCCGATAGTTTGCATCATGTGTACATATCTATCACTTTATTAAATTCAACTATATAATTTATAATTTTCCACACTTTGATGGTATGAAGTAGTTAAGTAAAGTTTTATTGTTCATTGCAAGTTTTGATGTGTTAATATCTTATCTAACTGTAAATTGTAGTAACATTCAAGCACCTTAAAATGGCAGTAACTACTTTCAAGAAACTGTGGGAGTCCCATTTAGTGCAAGTGACAAATTTTCAACAACACAGTGAGGAAAGAAACTTGAGCAACATACAGATGAGAAGACTGTGAAACACTTTGACATTTACCAGAGAAGAATAAGGTTTACTAAAGGATAGAAGACTGAGCTGCTGTCTGCTGATGAGCAGAGAACAGCCAACTGGAAGAGGGAAGAAGAACATTAGCTTTTAGATGGAGAAACAGCTTTCAGAGCGGATTTACTGATACTAGTAGAGAACAAGCACAACTGTGAGTATAAAAAAAAAGAAAGCAAAAAACCCTAAAGTGTTGGTGATCTACATTGACTGATAAAGATAAGATGCTTGTTACTAGCAGGAACTGGCTTCATAGATTTCTACAGTTTTCGTAATTGCTTCTCACTAACCAAGATTTACTTACAGTTTCTTTGTTGATGCATTATATTTTTAAATGATAAGGAGCATCTGACACAAACAGTGTTGGGCAAGTTACTTCAAAAACGTAATGCATTATTTATTACTTGTTACTGTCATTTCAAAGTAATTC
>JAPZDY010000013.1:18336521-18350519 GCA_029783645.1 Ctenochaetus hawaiiensis | reverse complement strand
TGTTTTATTTAAGCCGTAAAATCTAAATTCCCATTAGTTAACTAAAATCTATCATTTTCTTGTTCTTATGTAACTTATCCTAACCCTTGCTTTTTTATATCCCTCAACCTGAGGAGAAAATTCTATACTACACCTGTTATTTGATTGGCAAGAGTAGTGGTTAAAGATAAAATGAGACATCAGGATGAGTCAGAATGTGACAGTTTCATTAATAAAAGAACAGAGCAGACATCAAGGAGCAATGAAAACAGTTATCAATGTTCTCAATATAATATATATTTTAAAATAATTAATCAACAAGCACAGTCATATTTTTTTTAGGCTCTGACTGATTATAGGAGTAACAAGAAGGCACCCGCAGCTAAGGTTAATAGTTTTAGATTTGTCTTTGATATCTAAATCTGCAAGTGTAATATAATATCGTGATTAATTTGCTGTAAGTTGACCAACACTTTTCTGTTTTATTCATTAACATTTGCTGTGTTGAGATGAGACTGGGGACACTCCTGTTAACTTCAACTTGGCAGTAGTAAATCAGGGAGACATCAAGTATACACATATGAACTATACGTTTTATTGCAGCACTTGACATTAAAACATTTTTCAGAATATAATTATTGCCATTATAGTTTGTGCTCAATTAATTACTTTTTTTCTGTATTAAGTTTGAGCAACTGCATGAGTTGGCTTCTAAGACTGGAATGTTACTGACTGGTGCCTGTGATGTGGATTGTGACATGGAGTGAACATATTATCACAGTTTGCTGTTTTGTTATCATTGAACTTAACCTTCAACTACTTGATTCTATGATGTATGGCATTTACTCCTTTAAGGTAAAATGCCCTACCACATAATGCCAACAAAAGTGAACAACATTTAAACCCCTGAATATGATCAAGCTGCTCTCGATGCTGTTGCTGCTGTTTTCACATGTAGTTTGTCTTATTAACAGTACTCTAAATCATAACATTTTATTAAAATCAGCAGCCTGACCATTATATTCACACTTCCATCAGATCAGCTAACAATTCCAAAGGAGCAATGCCATCTAGTTAAAAATAAATAAATAAATAAATAAATCCATCAACTGATGTTACAAGACATTCATCCAGACATTGAGACCGAAGGCACCCTCAGAGGAGAGGAAACAGTAATGAGTTAGCACAGGCGAACATCCAGTTCCCTTGTCTTGATGTCAGTGGGTTTTAGTAATTAAGTTTATGTTAGAAGATGAATCGGGTTAAAAACTGTACCACTGCTTGAGTTTACATTTAAAACATACCAGTTTAGATATCATACTAGTCGTAATTTGAGAGGATTATCTTGACCAAAGTGTGTAAGTATTCAAGCTTTTGTTTGCCACAGAGCTTAAATTCTGCAGTAATTAAAAAATCCAATTGAAAAATTCCATTGGCCTGCTCAAGGAAATCAGACTGATGCCACCTAGGGTTGGCTTACAAAAATATTTAATTCCTATGGCAATTCATAAGAAAATAAACAAGGTGTAGGTTTACCTTACCGGCTATCTAGGTATAGGCCTACCTCTAAGTGAAATATGTCAATAAACTAGGAAAACCAAGCACTGGGTCTGGATAAATACAACAGCAGATTTTGGAGAACATTGCCAACATCACTTTCCAATCGCCCAGTCACCCAGTACTGTGATGGAAGAGGAGCAGGACAAGAGCTATTAGCCCAATTTGAGCTTAAAACTGCTCTCGGTTAATGTCTGGTGAACAGGAAAATGAAATGGACATAATGGATCTGTGGTTTTCTAGGCTTTGGAAACTGTTCTGCCCACATCTTACAAAAAAGCTGATTCCCCCACAACATTCTTAATTAATAAACTGCACTTGACAGGTGGCCTGTGTTTTCAGCCAACAGAGCACAAGACTCCAGCAAAAGGAGGGGAGGCAGATTCTGTGTTGTACATTAGTGATGCTTGATGCTCAAACACAGTAAAAGTTGATAGAAAGTGTTTCCCAGATGCTGAACTAACAGTGTGATGATGTTGACCATCTAATTATCACCATCTCCATGCTCCTGCTGACGTTTCCCCAAATTTCTCCAATTAAAAAAATGCACTACAGAATTATTTCCTTGATGTATACATGTACATGAATAATAAGTTTGCAACCTTGTGTGGTACAAGTATAAATAAATCACCTTGAAACCTTTAAAAATCATCATCAGCTGAGCTTTGAGCTTTGCTCTTTGCTTGTGCTGAGCACCTGTCATTGTCTTGCCAAGCGATTTCAATATTCCTGCTTCTTGGAAGTACCATTCTAGAAAGCTTTGTTAAAGATAACAAAAGACTTTGCAAATTTAATTTTTTAAACCAGCCCCAGATCTGGAAGTTAAAAGTATTGTCCTTATGTTCTCCTCATAGCCTTGTAAAATATGTGGACTTTAGATACTTACGGCTTCAAAGAATAAACCATTTACGTCTTTCAAGTTTGAACAAAAGCATTCTACAGTTCTTGGTGTGTGTGATGGAGCCTTTGGAATAAAGCAGCCTTGTTGTCTCATTCTGATTCATTCTGTATTGAATAAGGACTTCAAGAGAGGTGGTCCATGAAATGGGACACACAGCACAGCGCTGGGAACATTTTTCTTTCAATATGTTCACATAGAGATGACTGCAGCGTACAAACAAATCTTGCCTATTTATTGCAGGCATGTCAAAATAGTGAGATTTCCACAGCAGATAAAATCAAGCTACTCTGCATGAATATTTCACTGATATGCATGAATTTCAATTTGAGGCAAAGTGCTCATGTATGCGAAAACAGTGAATAAATGGTGAATCTGAGTGCAGTGCATTGAAATTAAGTCTTCACAGCTGATATGTCCACTAAGATGGGCATAAAATGAAATGTAATTTCATTAACTTTAAATAAATTCTGGTTCTAAGCTTGTAGAATTCTGAATGAATCAAAGACTGAAAAAAACAAGATTTTCCTCTATTAGGAAAACACTTTCAGTTTTGCAAACAAACAATGACATCTGTTTATGTTTGCGGAGAAGCCCCCTAGTGGCCATATGGAAGTAAAAGAGAAAATCGTGACTATAAACAAACCATCAGACCTACACAAAGGACAGCTGTTCTGTACTGTTTCATACATTTTATCATTGTTTCTGTCCACTATGACCTTCATGCTCATTAAAGTCAACAACATGAGTCAGCATTCTCGGTCTGACCAGGCTACTCTGAAGAACAACTGTAATTTCACTGTTATATGACATTTTTAACCATAAAGCAGGATTTATATTGATGTTGTTCTGATCTCTGTGGCCCACTCCTTAACTCCATTAAAGGGTAGATTAGTCTCAAGTTTTGAACAGAAAAAAAAAAGATACAGATCATTTGTTTTAAATGTCAAGCTTTGCCTGTGGCTTTTGCTAAAGAAAAGGCCATGGAAGGGCAGATAGAGACTTTGAATAGGTGTTCATTTTTTTTTTCAAGTAGACGGTTTGCCAGACAGATGGATGGTTGGTTGGATACAAACAAAGGCTGAGGATGACTAAGTTTATTTTCCACTCGAGCAACACAAAGGCAGAGAAACCACAAAATATTTCCATCTCATCTTATGTTCTGTTACTGATGTTATGTACTTAACATATTGTTTTACAATAATTACAAAATTAATATTTTACCATACAATTACTTATTATGAGTAAAGTTTAAACTGCAAGTGATGTGGTGCCTACTACTCCTTATAAACTCCCTACAATACAACTGTGTATGAATATATAACATTTCAAAGCTTAGAACCCAGGATCACCATAGTAATAACTTATTTTCTGTTAAAACAAACTGCTGAATACATTCCTAAAAATACAGGGTTATGACAGATGATGACAGATGATCAATTTTATGTAAAAGTCATAAAAAATATTCATTGTTTTAGTTTATTAGTTTAAAGGAATCTCTATTAGCTAATACAATGGTGTCAACTTGTCTTCCTAGCATCTGACACAGAAATCCAATTTTAAACATATAATTAATTACATGCCACATTCAGGTAATACATGACTTGCAAAGTTCCATCATTGAATTAATAATCAATAATTTAACTGACACAAAAGATATTACAGAGCACAAACCACTTCAGTGCAATTCATAGATTATAAATTGGTTTAAACTACAAATGTGATACTTTAAGCATTTATCTATCAAGTAAAATCAGTGATACTAAAACTCAACCGTTCTTTCTCGATGTAGACTGGTCTTAATCTTTTAATGACACCAACATTAAAAGAACCTCTGAATTGCTCAGTGATGCAATACTGGAGGACAAAATGAAATAGAGGCATTCCTGGCTTTAGTCCACTTAAAAGACTGACTACCCTGACATCCAAATGAAAATATAACTGATCTCTCTAGGAATAATGTTAATATTTTCTATCTATTTTTTACATGGTTGATGGTGGTTAGTGTTTGTTCGAGTGCCTGTTTCCTGTTTAGGAATACACTGGCCCTCAACCTTAACCCTGGTCAGAAATAACCTTGCAGCTGGACTGCTGGGATCTCAAGTCTGAAATCTTACAGGTCCATCCTAAAAAGCTCAAACTGGACTCATTTATGTCTGGTCTGAATATGACTGGACCAATCGGCATCCTTTGAGGAAAAAGAGGTAGTAGCTATGGGTGTTGATTTGTTTTGACAAAAGCAAGAGGCGGCAAGCTTGTAAACAATAGCAGTTGCTGAAGAGCTTTGCGTAGAACTGGACAACATTTCCTTATTAAAAGAAGAGCAAGGAAAAGCACTAAAGACTTTACTTGATGGGGAAGATGTTTTCCTTCCTCTACTGACTGGCTTAGTAATAAATTTGACAGACAGAACATTCATCCAATCACCTTTCAACTTCTTTTTTGTAGAACAACCTGCCCCTTCCAAATGCTGTCTATGAGCACTTTCCAAGAAGGACATGTAAATTATATTCTTTGAATATGTGAAACCTTCCATCTGGTGTGTCAGGTTAGGTCAAAAGTGGTTCCAGATCTAAATTCATGTTCAAACACAGAGATATTGATAAATAATTCTATTCATAAATGCAGTTTTTGCACAAAGCTGTGCATAAATAAGGGTGATAAATGAGGTTCCATGTTTCAGTAATAGGCTGTGCAGAGCTCTGTTTCTGACCTCTGCCCTTTTTCACACCAAACACCCAATTACACAAAGTTATTATGGCGTAATACTACAAAAGGGAATTTGAAGAGAATAGGAGTATTGTTTATCTCACAATTCACAAAACAGTTCATTTGGATACCAAATGACTACATCAGACCGTAAGCGATTCTATACTTAATTTCCTAACATACTGTCCTTATCCTCTGATATTTTATGTCACGAGATATGGATTTGTCACTTGTTATGATCACAGAGGAGCTCATACTCATAAGACAATGCCCACTTTTATTAACACACAAACTTAACTATTCCATTCTTTGGGATTCATTAGGAATCCACCAGTGCTAAAATACCACTGGACATGTATAGGAGTAGTAGTCAGTAAAATTTAGGTCCAATGCTTGAGCTTTTGGCTGTTGTAGATTTCTACATATATAATATAATGGTAACTCGTCTGCAAGATGAACAACTGAAAAACACAATTAAAAAATATGGTTTTGAAAGGTTGTTAGGAGCATTCAGATGTTTTTATGTCTAAAGGCAAACACACGGAAAATGCTTAAGCAACATGACAACAAAAGGAATCTAAACAAAATGCTAAACTACAAGATACACCTAAACTATTTTTGTAGCCAACCAAACACTAAATAATATAATTTAGCATCATTCTATCTGCAACTTAAAGCAAAAAAGGCCACTACTTTAAATGTACTTGATTTTAAAAGTTGCCTCACTGTCTAAGAGAGTTAAATTAGTCTTGTGGCTAAATATAGCTCTGCTGTGTAAAAGTATTAACAAAAATAGCACTGGTACAATCTTTAAAAAATTTAAAAAAATGTTTTAAGTGCTTCACTGATTTGTATTGAACTTTAATAACATTGTCAGATTACCATTGGACATTTTATTCCACATTTTCAGAGCACTGAAACATTGCAGGCATTTCTTTGGGGTCCTGTTAGCTGCATGGTGGGGCCTCCATTGTTCAGACTTGTTCCAGTGCATCCTGCAGATGCTCTATTAAATTAAGATCTGGGGACTTTCAGGTCAACACATTGAGCACTTTGTCATGCTCCTTGAGACATCCCTTAATGCTTTTTGCCGTGTGGTGGTGTATTGTCCTGCTATGTGGACCACTGCAATCAGAGAATGTTGTTTTTTTATAAGCAAGGTGAACTTGGTGTATACATATATGTATGTGTGTTTCCAATTATTAGGAATGTGCTGCATTCTTCCTCTCTCACCTATGCTCTAACTGAAATGTCTAAATCATCCTTGTTTTGCTCAGCATTTTCATCACTAGCTTTCCTTCTCTATCAGTCCCTCATATCTCCTGATACCACAGGCCTGCAGGCAGTTAGAACTGTGTGGAGCACCACTGGGGGCTGCAGACATATCAACTCCTCAGGCACAGTAATTATTTGGCTCTTTTATTGTTGAATGTGCTGCTGACGGCCGGCCTGAGGGGAGTCAAATATCTTTTTTGCCACAAAGTTTCTTGGAGAAGACTCAACAGCTGCTAGCTACTCTGAACACCGGTTTCCAAAAATACCTTAGGTCCTGGAAAGAAGGACGCAAGCATTCAGAGCCTGTCACACTCAAAGTTAGCTGCAAGTTTAACTACGTTCTGATACATTTCTGTAATATTTGCTGAAATGAAAGCTTGAAATCGTCATCGAATGAAATGTTAACCAAAAACAATAGGGAATGCACTACACATATAAAAAATATTTTTTCCAAGTGCTACATACGCAAGGGTTGAGCAGAGCGCCATCCGCTGGGCGAAATCATATGGTGTCAGACACCCAATTGCTAGAGAAGCTGAGGAGATACTTGGGATGCAAAGCCAGAGCTAAATGTCAAGAGAAGAGACAGAAATACAAACCGTATTTACTGTCAGTCATCACAGGGGAAGTGAATTCTCTCCAAAAAAATGGATGAACTGTCAGCACTGGTGACTAATCACAGCGAGTATAGAGAATGCACTTGTGCTTTAACACAATGTGCTTTACTGAGACGTGGCTGAATGACAACATACATAACTCTGATGTGGCTTGAAGCTGTTTGGGAAGACAGAACTCAGAGAGCAGCAAGGAGAAAGGTGGAGGACTTGCCGTCTTGGTGAACAACAGGTGGTGCAATCCTGGCCATATCACAGTTAAGGAAAAGATCTGCAACCCCAACAGTGAACTGATTGCTCTAGGCTTACAACCTTCCTATATGAGAGAGTTTTCTCATGCCATTGTTGTTGTTGTTGCATACATCTGGCCATCTGCTAAGGCATGTGATGTAATACAAGCTGTTGTTGCAAGACTACAGATTCAACACAAATGCATTCATCTCCATATCTGGGGATTTTAATCACACATCCCTGGCCTCAACCCTCCCTAACTTCCACCAAGATGCAAACTTAAAGGGAGCATACAAAGACATGCCCCCCCCCCCACAACCACAAGATCACAACCTCTTGTCTAGTGTCAGCTGGTTACCACTCGCACCATCAGAAAGCACACATCTGAGAGTGATGAGGCCCTCCGGGATTGCTTGGAGTGTACAGACTAGAGGGTGCTGAGTGAACCGCATGGGGGAGGTAATGACAGACACTTACTGCATCACAGAGTATATCACTTTTTGCACAGATCTTTTCATCCCATGATAAACCATTCAGTACTTGCTGAATAATAAACCCTGGATTACCAGTGACTTGAAGGTCCCCCTCAATGAGAAGAAAAGGGCCACTGAGACAGGGGACAAGGAAGCTCTTAAGAGTACTCACGGTTGACTCAAGGTCTGTCTCAAGAAAGCCAAGTGAGACTACAAGAAGAAATTAGAATACAAATTTAAGTAAATGTAAAGAAGGTGTGGAGCAGCATGAGGACCATCACTAGCATCAAAGAGAAACACTGTCGTAAAGTGGAAGGCAACATAGGCTGGATGGATGAGTTTTATCTGTTTTTTAAAAGGTTTGATACTGCTACATCCCCCCACCCTCTGCTGCTCCACCTCCTACATCTTCCTCTAGCTGCAACATCTTCTTCACTGCCAACCAGGTTGAAATGGAGCCAGGAAGGCTTCACCCCACCAAAGCTGCTGGCCCCAGGTTATGTGAGCTCCAAGGTCCTAAATCCTCTAGCTCATCTTGAATAGGATCTTGAGACTTGAGAGAGTCCCTGAGCTATGGAAAAAAAAGCCTTGCCTGGTTCCTGTGCCAAAGAAAGATAACTCCAGCACCATCAATGGCTAGAGACCAGTTGCCCTTACCTAACACACAAGGAAGACCATGGAGCTCTCGCTCCTGGGTGTTCTCGGGCCGCTGGCCAGATCCTCACAGGACCCCCTGCAGTTTTTCTTACTAGCACAACATCAGGGTGGTGCTGTCATTTACCTGCTCCAGTGGGCCTCCTCTCACCTAGACAAGCTGGGAGACACTGTGAAGATTATGTTTTTTGATTTCTCCAGTGCCTTCAATACAGTCTAGCCCCTAAAACTGGATGAAAAGCTCAGGGAGATGAATATCAACACGTTCTTGGTAGTGTGGATGATAGACTATGCAACCAAAGTTGAATCTTCTTCTCAAAGAGTCTAGGATTTTTAAACCTCTGTGACAATGTTTTATGATTCAGTGGTGGCTGGTATCCTCTTTTATGCCATTGTGTGCCCTGAAGGAGCACTAAAGAGCAATGAGGCAGGCCAGCTAAACAAGGTGATCAAGAAAGCTGGCTCTGTTGTGAGGTTGGCATGAGGTTGTACTTACTAGTGGAGGTTACAGGGAGAAGAACACTGAAGAGATTGTTGTCAATCATGGACAATGCACAGCACCCACTTCAAAGCACACTCATTGCACAAAAGAGCACTTTCAGTAACAGGCTCATTACCACACACAGCACCACAGAACATTATAAGACCTCCTTCCTGCCAACAACAAATCAGACTTTTTTACTCCTCTTACTATGTACAAAGTTAGGTTTATTAACCATGCTGTTCTAAGTGTTTCTGATAACAGACCACAAATAATTTGCTCAAAAAGTAGGAGATGGAACTGGGGAGCAGACAGGCTTAAGGGGTAAGTTCAAACAGCACAGAGAAAAACTTGAGGTATGTTACCTCAATATCAAAATTAGAGGAAGAGAGTCTTTACAACCTTTGAATGCCAAAATGCAAGAAAAGGGACCAGGGGAGTCAGGTAAAGGACAGCAGCAAGAGTGGCTGGGTCCACAGCCAAAGGAAGCAGTTCTTTTCTAAGTTCCAGACATGCTATGGATGGAGGTACAGACTAACAGCATACAGAATTGTCAGAATCAGTAAAGACATCAGATGAGCATGGAAGTTTGGGAAGTTATATGGAAGAAGAGGGCCTGGGTGGGGAAAGAGAGAAGTTTTGAGGTAGACAGACAAAGAAAGAGGCTCTGCAGGTGTCATCAGGACAGTTTCTTTGACATATACAATTCTACAAAGTTAAATGGATTAATGGGATATCTTTTAAAGGAATGCTTTTTATATGTTTAGTAGAGTTCACAGACTTAGTGAATCTATGTCAAGGAGCTTTGAGGCTGTTCTGGAAGCTTGTGGTAAAGATCACCTTACAGAAACTATCACGATTTTCTTTGATGTATATAGTTTATAGTTTAGATATACATCTTCATGTTATTAAGAAATGTACAACAGACCCAAGGCACCCAAACCTACAAAGACAAATGGTGACAATAAAATGAACAGCATGACAAGCGGTTTGTGTTTTCTCATGCATATTGCTGGATCAATACGTCATCAAGCATCCCTTAAAGGGTAAACACAACACATATTCTTAGTTCTTTTTCAGCTTGGCATCTAAATACCAAAGGAAGACAAGAGAAAAAGGAAATAATCATTTAAAAATCTGATGATAATATTGGTTTATTCATTTATTAAATCAAGATAAAAGCAGCAATGTCTTAGCAAATTTCCTTAAAATAGTGTGATCTGATAACACAAGTTTGGGTAATTTCATACTAATTAAACAGCAAGTTAAAGTAACCAACAGACCAATAGTGAGGTGGTGTGGTCATCATTTCACCTGCCTTGTGTCAAAATGTTAAGACTATCATCATGAGTGTATGAGCCTGTAAAAATACATTTGTGTCAGTACACCACTGTTCCTGAGTATAGCTACTCGGTATGGATTTTCTAAATTCAAAAAGAACTCAAGCAAAAATACTTAAATAACTTATCAACAATCACAAAAAAAAGGAAGGCAAAAATATGCAAACCATTACACTCACAAAGCTGCTAACATGACTTGACTGTTGCCATTATCAAGAGATTTACAGGGTTGTTTATTAGCAAGTGCAGAGGTTAATGACCATTTCTTCAGTGTGTTTTCTACTATGTAACCTCAGTTGAGAAGTTTATGTCTCGGGTGAAAAAAATCTGTTGTAGTCTCTTGTAAAAGCAGTCTCAATGTGTTTGTCTCATCCTAATCTAGCCTTTACATTTGTCCCAAGCCTTGGTCTAATTAACAGGGTTCAAAGGTTTACCTCACCATTATGAAAACAAATTATATAATGTCAGCCACTGTAAAAGTTTTAAAATGTATGAAATCCTTCCTTGTTATATTACAGACCACAATGCAGTGCGTATCCCTTTGTAACTAACCTGTTACTTAAACTCAATTTCCTGAATCATATTTCTGGTCTGTTTCCTGAAACAGTGATACCACACTGCCTTTGATATGAACTCCTGGTGACAGCTTACAGCTCACAATAACTTGAACAAAAAATCCACTGACCAACCTACATTCTGCATCCAGCAAGCTGAAAGATTAAAATGCTCTGCAGAAACAAGAGAAATTGCATAGTTGAGTGATATATCTTAAGGGGTTTGTCAACATGAGCAACAACTGTGAAATTACATTGTATTGTTTAATTCATTTTCATTTATTTTTCATTTATTGAACAGCTTTAGATAGTTTATTGTTGAATCTCAGCCTTATTGGTATTTCACAACCATGTGTATTCTACTTTCTAAGTTTGTTATGTTATGTATGTGTGTGTGAGTGTATACATATATATGTATATAGATATGTGTGTTTGTGTGTATTATTTTCTACTGTATCGTTCTTGAAAAAAATATAAAAAATCGAGTACTATATATGTGATCCTTTAAAATTGACTTCAGTTCAAGAATAGTAATAATCTCTGACAAGTTTAGGTCCTTTAGTAGAATATTCCAGGAAGAGTAAGAGAAGCAGCCGCCTGCAGACATACAGAAATGGCCATAACGCTGCAGCACATAAATACAGTGCTGAATATGGTTTCAACAGCCAGTAGTAAAACATAAAACACAATGGTATACAGTACAAGAGAACAGTACAAGAGAACAGATTAACGTAATCCAATAAAGATGAGAAAGTTGGCAAAATTAAGCGTTTCCCTGTACGCAGCGAGAAACAGGATTTGTCCTTATAAAAGAAACCAGATTTATGTTTCAGCTTTAAATCAAGGTCTTTAGTGTGCGATTGTAATGACAAACTTTCAAACAATAAAATTATCACCTCATACGCGTGTCAATTTCAATGGAAATTTAATGAATAACATGACTTTTACACAACACAGTTGTTTTAGGAAAATGTGAAATGAGCTCTTCACAAAGAAATTCAACCTTTTTACTTTGTCAAACCTCAACTGAATTACCCATGGTGTTGACGGCTAATTAGTTCCCCATATTTACCTTTTAGGATGCAAATACTGCCAAACAGACATGTTGAGACATGCAAAAATCTGACTTTCACTGGAGGCGATCTTTATAAATCAATTTGGTGATACACATGCCAGTAATAGGATGAATAGTGTTTTTTTGTGTCAGTATCTCTCATTAATTGCCAGTAAGTTAACTCAAAGGAGAAATTACAACATCCTGAAATTACAACACCATACAGTGTTTACAGACCAACAGCTTACAGATAATTAACAGATAAATATTTATTGGAGCAAATGCTATCTGGTTCTACCTCTGATGATCCTCAGCTGCTTTGCCACAACTCTCTGTGATTTACTGAGTTTCCTGGCTAATCTGTAAATGCTGCTCCTGCAGCTGCTAGTTAGCTATGTTAGCTGTGCAGCTAGTGGACTGCACAGAGAATAAGGGACTGCTTGTTTTTGTACCATATTGCAGCAGCTCTGAGGCACCATTAGGACATTATTAATGTCTTGGACTGTTTAAGGATTCAGTACAAAATGCAGCAGAGGTTGGGTTGGAATGGGCAGCAGAACCAAAGCCAGGGAAAGAAGCACAAAAAGACAAGTAACTTTTAGCCTTTTAAACAGCTTAATCAAGATTTTCATATTGTAGTTATTTTGTTCAACAGACTGCCCTCTAGTGCTAAGTATGCATATTTCTTTGTCTTAGGAATTAACTGTTGACTTTAAATAGACTTACAGTGAACATCCAGAGCATGTCTTTTCAAGCAGCCTTGTAAAATCAAATGCAGAAGAAAAAAAAAGCAGGAGGGGACATTTTTCTCAATTGAATTAAATGTAGTCTATTACAGATGAGTTTTACATCTGACTGCGTTTAACAAGCCCAATCAGGTCTTTAAATAAACAACAGCAAACAGCTGGATAATTCACAAAAGGAAAGATTTAAGGAAGCTGGTTCATGACACATTCTAAATGACCTGCACAAACACACAGATGCATGTCCATGCAGAGCCACAAATAAGTGTGCACACACATTGCTATACAGAAATGCATACACACGCATACACACATTCTAGGTCCTAATAAGTCCAGGCAATGGAGCTGAGGCATCTTGGCATGGTGATTTATTCATCTGCTTCTAGCAATAACTGAGGATATTGTTAGCGTCCCACCCATAAATCTGTGTTATTTTCCCCAACATAGAGATTTGGATAGCAGACTCAGCCAGAGGAAATTGAGATGATGAAGCACAATCTTTACTTTTCTATGAGGAACCTGCACAGCAGTGAGCAAGAGAGAGTGTTAATGTCTCAGTGTGTGCGTGATTTCAGTCCATTTGTGTGATGGCCAGACCAGAGAGTGCATTTCCTCATGACTTACTGTGGAGCCAATTGAAAATCTAAGTCATACAGCGCTGCTTTCACAACACACACACACATGCACACACACTCACACACACACACACACACACAGAGTGCAGTCAGTATACTGTACAGTATATAAGACAATGAGGGACACACTGTAAATGTCACTTCTCCACAAGTACAGCTTTAAGGTTACAGTTGAGGCTTCATTTCTTTCAGTGTAACTCATGCTGGCTTCGGAGCCTCAGAATTGCATCTTTAAAACATTTTTGTCTTTTTATCATAGGAATTCAAGCACATGATATTTCTGGCATTTGGATGACACTGTTGCTTAGTAACTGACAAAAATTTATAGTGTTTTCATAATTAAGAGAATGATCGTGTGGTTTCTGCATTTGAATGTCACACTGAGAAACAAGAGTAATCATGCCAGGTACAGTGAGGAGGTATGCAAACGTTTCAATTGAAGTAAGTCACTTAAATCATGATTTACGTGTTGCACTTTGTAATGCTGCTAGTGCTGTGCAAGTCATTTTTTGTGTGAATGTGAATGTTTTGCAGTATTATTCAGTCCCTCCAGGAATCCGCGATGTTGTGATTGCACCAAGTCACGCAAATTCAACCAATCTCCGTGAATTCAGCACGACCTTGCAATTTTCTCCAATCACCGCAACTTTTCTGCAATTTTGGCCAGCCTCCCGTGAGTTACACCAATCATAGCAGTCCCCAGTGCAAACGTAATGCACGTACATCACCGAATTCACTTCCTTGTTTATGGTTTGAAGATGCAGACGTGCGATAGTAATGTCTCTCACTTACCAACAAAAA
>JAPZDY010000013.1:18291614-18302898 GCA_029783645.1 Ctenochaetus hawaiiensis | reverse complement strand
TTATACACTTTTCTCAGACAGGCATTAACATTTTCTCACATTTCTCTCTTGTTTGTCGGGGAGAAAACTTGCAAACACACAGCACTTCAGAGTCACGCTGCTAGCAATTGAACATTTATGTAAATTTGGCAAGCTGAACGCATTCTGTACCGTACAGGAGACACAGCACGGAGGAGATTGATTGACAATGGTCTACAGTCCCTTAGCCAATCAGGACGCAGAACACAAAAAAAGCACGCAAAATTGCACTAAAAAAAATCCGCGAAACAGCGAGGCCGCGATAGGTGAACCGCGTTATAGTGAGGGACAACTGTATATAAATTATAGTGTATTAAGTATAAAATTATAGTCCTCACAAGAGGATCAGAGATCTAGATTCAGTTAGCCAGAGACTGACATTTTTATGGAAGCCTCAAAGTGCAAAACACAACAATTCAAAAATGGTGTGACTGACACCAGAAAGGGTCAGTACCTTGTTGCGATGTAAAAGTACAGATCATATTACAAAATATAAGCAGTATTTTCAGCTGTATCAGCAGTTATAACTTACAAATACTGACACCAGCCAACTCCTCCGTAGGTAGAACTATTTTTACCACTGTTTTAATGTAACCCTTAAGGGGCAAATTAGTGTCAGTTGCTAATGATAGCATGGAGATGTGGTGCTGGGTAGGAACGTGTGGGTGCTTATATAGTGGGAGGCTAGAGACAGATATTAATCAATAATGCATTAATGTTGTGTGCACACAATCCATCATTGTGACTTCCCTTTTCTCCAATGCACAGTCTTATCTTCCCTGCAGACTGACTGGGGAGACTGAAAACCTTCAAAGAAAAATGTGTGTGAGTGCATAAGTTTGTGTGTGTAGGTGCGTGTGAGGTGCACCTAGAGCGACAGAAGAAAACGACAAGCAGGTAGATAGAGCTAATTCCTTGGAGGGTTTGAATTGATGCTGACTGCAGGAAATGAAATGCGTGTGAAACTCATACTCTGGTGAGGAGCTAGCTTGGGGGCCGGCAGGCAGATGGGCACATGCAGACACACACATACACCCACACAAGCATGCACACACACACACGCACGCATACTACCAATACTTCACATTTAAGTACAAACACACACTTCACAGAGACCTCACACATAAAGATATCTTCAAACTTGTACTCCTGTTCTTCCTATCTCACTGAAGGCACATTGAGATGAAACATTCTCCCAAAAGCTTTCATCATGGAGGTGTGTGTCTGTGTGTGTGTCTGTATGTCTGTGTGCAGGGTAAAGGGGGCTCTCTATTAAAAACCCAGAAAGGCACCCTGTTAGTGGAGTTGGATGGCCGACCCTCCTGGCAGCTTCAGAGAGGGTTTGTGATCTCTTGAGAATCTCCTTCCTCCCGGTGCCGCCTTAATAATATGGGTCAGTTCTTATGTGGGTACTTTGGTTTGGAGGAGTCTACTCAGCAACACGCACACACACAGGCCTATACTGTGAATGTCAAATATATTTTTCATTGCACCTTTCTTTATTTTTTAATGCATGTAAAATTCTCATTATTCTGTTGTCTTGATATTATTATGATGTTATTTATCATGTTTCTTTTTCGTAGAATTTTTGTATATTTGAAAATAGGTCTCAGCTAAAAGGGGTCATATATATATATATATGTTTCTTTTACTTTTGTGTATGTTGAATGCTTGCAAGTGATTTAGGGGTTTTATTTTATTAGAAGAAAAATATATTTACAATTAGCTCAGCTCTTTTAAATTTACAGTATGTTATCAGAGCAAGACAGTTAGTCACTAATTTGCCCCACTCCTTATTGATATTAACACTAACTTTCATCCAAAAAGGACATGAACATATCTGAACAAATCAACCTACTTCACTGAAATTTGACAATGTAGATTCTGCAAGTCAGTGTGTTGTGGGTGTCTTTATGAAACAGTTTGAACAGTTTGTTTTCAACTCAATCTACAAGAGGCTCTCAAGGAATGATACACTCAGGCTTTCTTTTAATCAGAATATAAGTCAAAAATTTCCACAGTCATCTCTTCTTTTTCCCAACTGACATCAGTTGCTTCAGATAAAGTACCAGAGTTGGCTCCACAAGGGGGCAGTGCCCCCTCTCTTTATTTACTCTGCCCCCTCACTTGTATAGAAGCTTGTGAATGATTTTTCTGTCATAACAAGGCATATTAGCAATAGATAAGAAGAAGATGATGATATCAAGCTGTTGCCTACCCACAACTTACAAGTCTGTACGAAAAGGTTTACATGCAGTTTTATCAAGTTATGATAGAACTGGGTACTCTGTCATTCAGTTCAGTATTGATACCAAGCCCTAGTGTTCACCATTAACATGTTTAAGATTGAAGTTAAATTTGACAGTCCTGGGCACAACATTTTAATGGTAAATAACCAAGAGTTTAAATGGTTTCTCTCCACTTTGTGAGATTGTCCTGGTCGCAGTTAGCGTGCTAACCTGGAGGCTACATGAGTCATCTCAGCACTGCAAAGTCACAGACACCCTGTCATTTCTCAGCACCGGCTGTAGTTGGTCAATAAAAATCAGTAATTACAAGTCGATAGAGCTGGAAGTTCGGAGTGGGGTTGATACAATCCATTCAAACAATGACAGTCATTCCCATTTGCACATTTGGATACACTAAATCCCAGCAACAAAAGGCTGTGATAACAGTAATTGCAATTCCAAACACAATTATAGCCCTCATTTATCTCATTTTCCTCTGAGTTGTTTGTGCTCATTATGTTCTTGGGCTTGGAGAGTCACAGGGAGCAGATGTAAATTGAAAGCAGGCGTGCCGCTATATGGTTGCTGTTGTCGCAGCTGATTCATGTTTATGGTTTTCCACCTGTGCAAGACTCCCCGAGGGTCACACACTAACAAGACTTCACATCACGCTCACCCATCCGAAGCACAAACTCTTAATGTCGGTTAGCAACATTTTAGTTGCTTATAAATAGGCTGCAGTAATAGATGGAAGGTGAGAGGAAAATGAGGAGAATGGACAAGGGGAAAAGGACAAATTGTCTGAATAGAAAGTGGAAGGGCTCAAGCGCCATTCTGTGTATTGACAGTTTTAAACGAGACAGGTAATCTGTTATGACTGGATTTATCCCTAGTTCTATGAATGTGATAACATATCTGTGTCATGATCCGCTAATTGAGTAGTTTTAGTTCAGTTAATTCTTAAGTTGTGTGACAAGTTTACTTATTGTATATATCCTTGTTTCATTGTTTCCTGTTTTATTTTGGTAAATCTGTTTCTGAGTCTTGTTACCCACGTCCTGTCAAGTTTCCCTCCTTTTGGAATTACCTGCCCTGTCCTTATGAGTTTTGCCTGTGTCGATTGCCCCACCTGTGTCTCATTGTCCTAGTGTAGTCTCTGTGTTTCCCCGTGCCGTGGTGTGCTGTGTCGTGCCATGTCATGCCCTGTCATGCCGTGTTGTGCCGTGCCATGCCGTGTTGTGTCGTGCCGTGTCGTGCTGTGTCTTGTCGTGTCTTGTCGTGTCTTGTCTTGCGTTGTCGTCTGTTGTCGCTCCCCATATTTTTGTCAGCCCTTGGTCTTGTCTCTGATCCTGATCTCCCTACGTCTCTGGTTTGTAGCATTTGAGTTATTTTGTCTTCTTTGATTTTATCTGTTTTGTTGGACTTTGCATTTTGTTTTGATTTTTGTATTATCAGCTTGTTTTTTTTAAAAAGCTCGCTTTTTGTTAAATAAGTGAAATTTTTATCTGCGTTTGGGTCCTCCTTGATTGATTCCTGACAATCTGGAGGTTGCAGCACATGGACAGACATGGAAATAATATTCTACAAACATCTGACTAGAGATGGTCCAAGAAAGGAAAGACATTTGTCAAAGAGTGTGAAAACAATGTTGACTGCTGTGAAGTTTGAGTCAGTGTCAGTGTCAAATAAGTGTAATAACAAGTTTTCATTAATCAAGTAAACAAATGAGCTGCGTGTTATTTACTTGCCTCCCGACTCAAATGTAAAAAGTGAATGATATTGGGAAGTGTGAAACCATTTTGATCTAAATAGATTAAAATAGGTTCATTATGATCCTATTTGTTCTCCATAATGCAACTGATTGCCTCCAAAGCTAGCTTAATATTTTTATAATCTATTTGAAGTTGAATGTGCTTCTGGACACTACACGTTGCCAGACAGCCCCTTTTCTGCTACTTATCCTCATCTGTGTCATCGAGATGCAAGCTGAGAAAGTACCTGAAATACTGGCTCATCTTTTACCTGGGTGGTTTTAAGGCATTTTGAGGTCAGCTTGGATATAAAAGGTCAATCCCAACATGCAAACACTTGCAGTATTTTTAATAGTTAGGTGCCTGCTTGTGTGACATATTTCTAGTAGATGCCACAGTGCCTAAGTTTATTAACACTGCACACTATTGTATATAAAGGTATATTTACATCAGATGACAGTGAAAAACAAATGCACATTTAGGAGCTGGGAGGACAAATTTTAATAATTAGAAATTAAATGATCCAGAAACACTATAACCATTAAAATACCTTTTGAAAAAAATGCATGTATATCTCAAATTGATTAGCAGTTAAATGACTTGAAGTTAAAAGTTTCATATTCATCCTGCCCAAAAATTAAATACGACATATCACTATGCAGTGTCATCAAGAAGAAGAGGTTGTTCATACTAACAAAACACTGGGGCATTTTTTTTTCTTACACTCTTGCTGGCATATGACGGTTGTTATTAAACTGAAAACATTATGAGTAAAAAATGATTTTTCTGTTCAGTATTATTCTGCAATGTGACTGCTTAGTTTGATTTAATTATATTCTCTCAAACCATCCCTGACTGTTACAAAAATAGGCAAGATTTTGAGGTCACTTGTGTGTCTCCCAACTGTTGTACCATATGTCGCACCAAGTACATATTGCAAAACACTGGCTAAGTGTAACCCCAGTTTTTCTCACACATTTCTGCTGGTAGCTACGTGCTAGCAAGCCTGATTAATGCTGGCAGAAAAGAAAAAAAAAAAAACACTGTGCATGAGCAAGATTTATTTTTCTTCAGCAGGAGTTAACACAACGACATATCACTGACACACTAATTTCTTTTGGCCAATGCGGCTATGCACTGAAACTCCTGTACCGACACACACACCTGAGAGCAGTCTAGTAGTACAGCTGGTAGGGAGCTTAGACTTTCTCAGTGGACCATAAATGTTAATGTAAAAACTCCACGAGACTTTGTGTCTATCCAGCTGAGACACAGAGAGTCTGACAGTAGCTGCACAAGGCTACATCTGTCCATGCTACCTTGAGCTGTGGTCAGTCTATCTGCCCCTCTGGGTAAGCCAGTGTCAGACATTAAGGGATGCAGGAAGGCAAAAAGCCCCAGAACTCTATGAATACTCTTAAAACCTGTAATTATTAATTTTTTATTTTTTTTTCACACTACATACATACCAGCATGTTCGAGTACATACTGCTGTCACACTAGCTGTCACAGATGCATATATGTGTGTGTGTGTGTGTGTTTAGATTGATAGATGGATGGAGAGAGAAATGGATAGAGAGAAAAAGAGAGAAACTTGATGTAGAGTGATGTGGCCAACCTTCTACGCTAAGCTCCGACTGTCTTGAAGCTGTTGTACCTTCTGTGTCTGCATGTGACATATAGGAGGTGTGACAAAGCATCAGAATTTGATGTGTTGGGAATAAGGGCTGTAAATGTATAATAAATTCATTTTAATCTTGGCTCATTACAAATTCAAAACAGCATCTTTATGCAAAATTAATACACTAGTTACTATATTTTTAAATTGTCCCCTGACTTTTGTAAATGCAGTTTCACAGGACAGCTGGGGCACAAATTGTCCTTAATAAAAATATTTTCATATTTCCTACTTTTATTTCAGCATGTCACAAACTTTAAATTCTTCATGTCTTTTATAATGAAGAAGAAAAAAAATTCACCTGTAAAACAAGTTCATAGATGCATTACTGCTAACTATTGGGTCGGTGAGACAAGGAGTAACATGGAGAATTGTGTAATACATAATTGTCGATGAATAGTGCTTCACTGAGGGACTGAGGCAAGTGTGCATCAAAGTAGATTGAATACACTGCGTGTCAAATCCATTGCAAATATCCACAAGACTTAGTGCCTGGAATATAAACATACGGCTTTACAATAGCTGGAATGCAAAGGCCACACATTAAATGTAGACTGTGTTGGCAATAAGGGGAAAAGGGATAAAGGGAAGGAGTAAGAGAAGGGAAAGGGGAGGGCTCACTTTTGATTTGATTGATTTGAGAGGATTTGACGTCTGTGTTTGAACCTACATGACCTGTTGGAACTTCAAGCGACTGAGAAGCAAAGGCCACAAATTATATGTAGACTGGACGGGCAAATCGCCCAAAAGGAGCAATCATTTGGGCCACTTTCTCGCAAGGATGGCAGAGAGGCTCAAGTAAATGCCAGTCAGGTGAACGGAACAACAGCTTTTGACAAGTACTATTACTCAAAATATTCTTGCTGACTTTCCAGGGACTCGCAAGGAAGGGGACCTAACAAAACAATCAGCTGGGGAGAAAAAAAAGGAACACTGTCACGTGACATCACAGCACTAAAGGCCAGAGGTGGTCATGGTCTGACCAGGGGCCAAAGCAATGTTTCTTGTTTGTCTGGCGCTCCAGCTTTGACAAGTTACAGATGGAGCTGGTCAACTCTCCAGGTAAGTGTCATCTGTCACATCAGCACATGGTGGACGCAACGAACCACAGCTCAGGCCCTGCCCCTCTCCCCAAAAATACATCACTCTGGGCCGGTCACGGTTGTTGAGGTGTAACCTTGCCACCACTGACCCAGCCAGCAGTGCTGCAGCTCCTCTCCAAGAAGCAGCAAGACAGATAACCCAAGTTGTAATTTTCCACTCCTGTTTTGTTTTCTGTTTTTTTTTTGGGGGGGAGGGAGATTGTTGTTTTCATTATATAAGCAGGGTTGATAAATTATGCAGATTAAAGAACCAAGTTTGGGACTCTTTCATTTCTCTACAATTAATTAAGTGTTGGCTGCTGCTGCTAGTTGTTGTACATTACACACACAACCACTTACACTTAATTACACAATCTTTTATGTGCAGTGTCTGTTGTATGTTTTTCATCAATGTAGAGTGAAAAATTATCATGTTTTGGATAGGGGAGAGTTGATTTTTTTGTTTCCTTGTATGCTTTTTTTGTGATAAATCTTTTGGTTCTTAGTGGATTTGACATCTTTAGCATGTTACATATCAAATAAGAGACCTGACAACTTCATACTGTAAGAACACTCAAACCATCATGATGTTTTTATTACCTTTCTCTAAAATTCTAAAGTAAAACACCAACAAAAAAATCCTCTGAGTTGATTATAATTATATTATATTGTATATTATTAGTATTACAAAGAAAAGCAAGGCAGAATAACAATATACTTAGGCCTAATGTATCCTTGATTGTTGAAAAATTACATTCCAAATAGCTTTAAATTAAAGTTTTGTTTGTCAAATAAAGAAAATTGCAATAACAAAAACATGGTTGATAGGTAAAGTAGAACTATTCTTGTTTGTAAGCTTGATGGGAGTCCAGAAGTTTCTTTCTGATGAACAATATTCCCATCATTTGTACTGCAAACCAAAAGTCTGATAACATTAATGAATGCTATTATTTTGGTGTCATACACCAAAATTTTAATAGCCAAAAAGGACTTACAAAACACTGCTTATGTTTACAAAGAGACAAAACAAATGATTATTCATTATTAGGTACCAAAAAATAAATATAAAGTAAGAGAAACTTAAGAAATGGGGAAAAAAATAGATTGATTGTTAACTTGTAAACATCAAATAAGCATCAAAAGCTATTGTATGTACAAAAAAAAAAAAAAAACTGTTACATATCAGTTAAGTCAGTTATGCGTTAGTTATGTCTTACTGAGGAATATGTCCAGCAGACAATTTTGGGTAAACACTTTTCATGAAATGAAATGAAAATTTCTATGATCAGACTAGAATGCATGGACCAATGCCACCATTCTTTCTGTAGGGACATAGTTAGGCCCTTGGACTGCGTTTTCTTCATGTGTTAAGGTGATTTTCCTATAACAAGCATGTTCTTTGTGTAATGTCAATGTAGGCATCAGTAGCCCTGTGTTTAATGGGCACCTGCTGTGCCATCCCAAACAACAGCAGGAATATCTGCAGGAGTTCTCCAGGATAAAACGATCATGTGTTGACCCTTGGTCATTTGTGAAAACCCTGCAGTGTTCATTGCACTTACCTGGATGATAATGGAATGGAATTCCTTGGAGGTCACATGCAACAGGGTCCAAGTACTGCTAGTGGCATCAATGACGCTCTGAGTAGCTCTCAGCTGGCTATTCAATGACAAAGGAAACTGGATGCATTTATTTGCCCAAGGCAGCAGGGAAGCGCATTTGTATACACGTGTCAACAGTCCTCTGAGATATTCTGTCCACAGAGCTCAGCGTGTGTTTTACTGAATCAGATACATGAAACAAAAGAGCTGCTGTCACCACTGCGGGGATGGACATGGGTGGTTATTAATATTCGGAAATGCCCTTCTCCGCTTACTGTCTCAAGCATACAGTTTGCTATGGAGTGTTATACTCAAAGCTTTGGGTTTTCTTTCTTTCTCTCTCTCTTCTTCTAGCTAATTCAATTGCATGATAGTATCATGTTTAATTTGGATCAGGTGCAAGTGAAACATGATACAGAGACAAACATGTGTCACAGCTGTCTCCAGCATGCCTGTAGTGGGCAGCAATACTGTGTAAACAGGAGAAAAAGCAGGCACCCCCCTTAAAGCCATTACCATATCATGTATTGAGTTTTACTAATGCAAATTCCTGACACCGGATGACGCCAGGCCCCAAGGACGGTTGTACCACATTAACACTGGCCAATAAAGCAATAACAATTTGCTTTACCTGAATTGGGAATGTGTAAAATTGACATTCATTCCAATAATAATGACTCAAGTTCCGACCATCAATGACGTCAACATTGCATATGGGTGAACATGGTAATTTCTGCACATTTTTGGGTGTAATGCCATAAGATGCATTAAATTCGAACCCAAATGTTGATTTTAAAGTCGATTTTGTTCCTCATATTGTGCAGAAACAACACTGGCAATACAGTGTTAGAAAGTGCTCCTGATTCAAGAGGAAGAGGAAAAAAGGAGAGAGGTCAATGGCACTGTGAGAGACACTTTAATATAAACAACAGATTCCATATGCCATCTGTTTCCATCAAAGCAGCACTTAAAGATCGTGAACCAGCACTGTATTTAACAGAGAGACTGAAGAATAAAAGTATAAAAACTTTTGAAAATGTCACAAAAAACAACATCAAAAGAACAACACTGAAGGGCACTGAAAAAAAAGTCTATTGATTATGCTTTGAGGGTTAACTCGTGTTGAAGAAAACCTCACATTTACCTCTTTTTTGGGTGTTGACTGGTATAAATTGCTTTGCTAAGTAAGTAATCAGCCTTGGTTACCTTACAACCACAGACTCTTCCAAGCATCACAGTTCTCTTTTCCCATAAAATTGTAACTCATAGTTGGGGTGGATATTATATTAACTTTGTTGTCTCTTCAACAATATGAACCAGAAGCTTACTGCTTTCATAACTTGTTTTATTAGTCTAAAGGGCACTGTCACTTCATTGTGACTAAAAGCCAAAGAACTGCATTTGCAGAAACACTATTGTGTCCAGAATTAATTGACAGTTTAATTCATTGGCTGTACATAGAATTTCCTAACTCAAAAAGTAGATTTGGTTTTAATTTATTTCCCAAACCCTGCTAGTAAATGTGTACTTGATCTTGATGATCTTAAAGAGGGAATCGGGCAGCACTCAAGCTGTTTCTGTGTAATTAGTTGTAATTGGTTTCAGGCTCTTTCTCTCAGATTTTGTTTCTGTTATTGAGAGATCTTGTGCAGATGTAGCTGTATGGAGTCAACAGGAACACTGAGCTCTAAAAAACAAAAATTAATCTCTCATGTTACTGCATTAAAGATAGTCCAAACTCTCACCTCTGGTAGCCGATGGTATGTCTCATTGTAAAAGGGTGCATGCATATCAAATAGGAATGATCAATAAAAGGGAAGAAAATTTAGATAATTTTGAGGATATTTTATTTGAAAACTGGCTACACAGCCATACAAAGACTGACTTTTGTCCTGCAGTAGCAGTCAGATGCAAAGTCAAACTGTTAAAATTTGCAACTGACGGAAAATGAAATAAACTCACTGTTCTCAAACAATGCTTTTCTTCAGATGTTAGAAAAAACAGGTAAATGCTTACGCCAGCAGATTCTGGACAAAAGGGCAAATAGTCATTTTTTAGTTGTGGTACATGCACAGTATCATAATTACTGCAAATACACTGGACATTAATTAGGCATTAGTTAGATGAAAGATTTTCTGGGCCTCCATTTGCACCCTGCTCAAGAACAAACATGGACTCCTACTTTGCACATGTTCTTATTACATACACACTACATATTCTCTTTCTGTTCCTTTCTAGAGAAAGCACAGAGTGAATCAGAAATAAAACCCTGGCTTGTATAAAGAAACGACTGCAGGGCAATATTTGATCAAGTCAGACAGCTCCCTGCCTTGCTAATATTCAAAGGATTCTCTTGCCGCAGAAATGTGAATATGTAATGTATTCCCAAGTAACAAAACAAATATATAACAGGGGATACACAAAAGCAGCTGAAAGGCGGTGCAGTGCAAGCAGCTACCACATGCAAGGGAGATGTATAATACACCTTTGATTTTGAATTATGGTTTGCTTGAAGTGTCATGAATATAAAGGATTATATCAGGTGTTACTTTGTTGAGGTATTGGAAAGACAACAACTACAGTCCAAATGTCTCCTCTTTTTTCTGTATGGTTCTCTTTCCAGCTGTGGCATCAGCTCACGTTGACATACTATCTATGGAAAAAATTCAGTGATTGCATGTACAGTGTTGTTAAAACTTAATCCTATGGGGAAAGTGAAAATGTACAGGAATGCATCCAAGAGTGGTGCAGGCATTTAAATGAAAACCTCAAAGAAATTTTGAAGAGGCGAGTTTTATTAACATGTTATAAATAAAATCAAGTTCTTAAGTTCTTAAAAATCAGGCTGGAGGGCCGCCGTTTAGCTCAGTGGTTAGCGTGCGCGGCCCATGTACGCGAGGCTCAGTCCTCCGCGCGGCGGTCGCGA
>JAPZDY010000013.1:18237212-18257869 GCA_029783645.1 Ctenochaetus hawaiiensis | reverse complement strand
CTCCAAAAGTAGATTGGGAGCCAGAGCCTTCGGTTATCAAGCTCCTCTCCTGTGGAACCATCTTCCAATTTCAGTCCTGGAGGCAGACACTCTCTCCACATTTAAGAGTAGGCTTAAAACCGTCCTTTTTGATAAAGCTTATAGTTAGGGCTGGCTCAGGCTCGCCTTGGACCAGCCCCTAGTTATGCTACTAAATAGGCTTAGGCTGCTGGGGGACTCCATGACACACTGAGCTCCTCTCTGTCATCTCTCTCCCTATATGTTCTGCATTCATGCTCAATTCATGTCTGTTACTAACTTGCCACCTTCCCCGGAGTCTTTGTGCTTTCTCGTCTCCCAGATATCCATGGACTGAGGTAGCGTGGGGATTGCTGATCTTAGCTGTGCCTTCTGCTGTGGCTCTGCTTGATGCAGAGCCACAGCCATCAGATCCTGCCCACCTCTGAGTCTGCTCGAGGTTTCTGCCAGTTAAAAGGAAGTTTGTCCTTGCCACTGTCGCCAAGTGCTTGCTTATGTGGGAATTGCTTTCGATTGTTGGGTTCCTATAAATTTAAAATATAAATTTAATTATAGAGTGTGGTCTAGACATGCTCTATATGTAAAGTGTCTTGAGACAACTTTGTTGTGATTTGACACTATATAAATAAAACTGAATTGATGGAATGAGAAGATCGGCTGGAGTCATGTAAACACATCTTGTTAAGGAAAAAATGCAGTGTCTTGTCTTTTAAACTACGCAGATTAAGTCCAGGACAAAATTGTTCTTTGTAGAGATAAAAGCAAACATTTTATTGTTTATATCATGGGTTTAATTGTGTTACATTTACATCCTCCCAGAATCATTTCTCTCAGTGTACTGCATACAGTGATTTCTTAATATCCCCTGGAACAAGCAGAAAAAGGTCAGTTGTGGCATGGTGCGATATACATGGACTTGGGCTGGACTGAAGATGTACTAGTTTGTAACCATCTACATCAAGAACGAATACTGAAGCTTTTTCCCTAATAGTCAACAGTCAAAATGAATTAGTTTGCATAGTGTAACTGGTTAAACTTCTGCTGGGGATGTCACATCTATGTTTCACATTTTACATTCAGCGATCGTTGTATCTGTCAAGCTGTGTTTTTAACAGAGCTCCGTCAGTTGGCTTCTGTACAAGGCGACAAGTTCTCTTTGTGAGAATTCACATCATTTTGAATTGCTGACGTTAAAATTGTATATTTATTAGATATTATAAGATGGCAATTTATAGCTAAGACATAAAACATATTGCAGTAATTACTGAGCTAAAAAAGCTTAAGCTACAGTATTTAAAAGATAATGCTGTGTAAGTGCCAAAGAATTAAACGTTCAGCTGCTAAGACATTAATACAGTAATATTTCTTAGTGTAAATTATAATTATCCAATCTTTTTTAAATATATTTTTAGTGGGATTAGTTCCAGATCCGCAATTATTATAATTAAATATAAATACATCAAAATTTGCTCTGCATGTTTTTTGTACACCTAATGATTCATGGAAAAAGAACAATAGAAGAAAAAAACCAAATGGACATAAAACACAAGCAAAGGGATCTACATCTCATCAATATTTCCTTTCTGAATTATCATTTTATTTTGTTTATTGCTTTCTTTACATTGGAACGGCAAAATAAGGAAAACTTGGGTTTGACAGATTTAATGACATCAAAGTCTGACCTTACTAAACTCATTGATGTTTTGTTCCTTATTCCTGAAAACTAGTTAAGACATTACATGAGGAAAAAAAATAGAGAACTGCACATACAGTTTGTTCAGTGTTTTTGTTAATCAGTGCTGGATATACTGAGCAAAGCATGATTCCTTTTATATATTTTTTTCCTTTACTTTTCCCCTAAAAATAGCAAGGTTAAGCACTTCTGCACATATAAAACCATTGTGTGCCAAGAATTACAGTCACAAGGTAAAATTTGCATTCATGGTTCAGACCTTTGATATGATGAGAAGATGATAAGAAACCACAGAGGAGGTGTGGAAGTAGAAAGAGTAGAAGATGGAATGAAAAAGGCAAAGAATAACAATGCAGAAGCGCTCAGGCCTGTTTTTCATGCAGGTAGGTACACACCAAGCATATGCTTTAACAGATGGAGGTCCCAAGGTGACTTTGCCTCTGAGATATTTCGATTTGCCTCAGGCTTTCTTAGCATTTCTGATTACCTGTTGAATAGTGAAGATCTTTGCATGTGCTGAGTGATAAAGTGAGTTCCAAATCAAGCGCTGCCTCCCACCTTCCATAGACAGAGACTACTTGCCCTCAGCGTTTTCTGAAAAATACCACACATTCTGCAGCAGTAAATTAAACAGGAGCCATTTAAAATTCATGACGTTGTGGAGGGAAGAAGTGAACAAATGTAGCCATTAAGACATTTGTCGCAGTGTTTGCTGGTCCACAGGGGGTGAAGGAGGGGGGAAAAAATGTGGCTGTTTAACAAGATGATGCCTACAGCTTTATGTAAAATTGGGATGGTCATTTAAGAATGATAGATAAGTGATTTCTGCAAGATGCATCTGCTCAGTGGAAAGGGGAATTTATTTGAACTTGTTTCTGGAAGCGGAAAAGCATTAGTTGAAGAGCCCCGCTGTTAAACGACAAGTGTAAAGTACTTTTGTTTTAACTTTCATGATTGACGGGTCACAGGAAAGCTTAACGAGGAATGTCATTACGAAATCCCCGAGAAGCTGGAGTGGAAGGAGAGTGAGGCGTGAGGTGAGAAAAAGGTGCACACATGCACACACACAAGCTTTCACACTTCTCTCTGACAGGAAATCTTTTCCTTGCCCACCATGTGGTTTCTGAGTGCTGGTGATGGGGAGAGGCAGTGTTAAAGCATACAGACAGCTACTGTGCGTCTCTGCCTGGGTGGGGGTTGGGTGGTGGAGGGGGGTGAGGTGCACTTTTTCCAGGGTTGGTGTTTTCCATCAGAGCCACATGTTTTTTCTTGGGCTTGTCACTTCGATCAAAGTGGGCCTAGGCCTCCGTTCTGCCTCGACCGACCTGACTCACGCAGCCTTGCTGCCAGCTGAGAGCACATGATCTGACTGCTGGCCTCCAACATGGAGCCTATGACTGGCTGTTATGTATGAAATAATATAACAAGTTGTGAGGGCATAAATAAATAAAGCCTGTGCTCAAGTTACATTAAGGCATGCAGAAAGAGAAATGTACCAAGTCATTCCATAAACTGACACAAATTAGCCAGTTTGTTTCTTGTTGTGTGTTAGCTGTGAAAGAAAATGACTGAAAAAAAAAACCTTTACACTGTCCACTTTTCCCTGTTAATGGCAAAAGTTTTTTTTTTATTTTTGACAAACTTAAGTGCATTGTGTTTGGTGGTTCTAGACCCCCTGACCCCCATCAACTTTCCTGTAGCCCACTTAAAAGACCTTGGCTTTGTCTCATGTCTGCAGTTTAAAGATTTCCGGATCACTTAGATAAATTCATCGCCTGTCATAGCAGTTTGAGAAGTGGAAAAAGGGTAAGGACCCAGATTGAGAGAGTGGACATAGTGGGATGACTTCAGTGATTTATTAAAGGATCAGTGATTACAGATAGACATGGACAATATTAACTTCACCTTTCTCCTTTAAAAATAACACTTGAGAGAGTTGTGGCCTTGTAGGAACTATGTGTAGTTCAAATGATCATTTTATTTTCCTTGGTTTTGATTTTATGAGGTGACCTAACATTTACCCAAATTTTATGCAGCTGTGCAACATTCCTACCTATTGCTATACTGAAGGCCTGCCAGTATACTCTGCAGTCAAAGTAAAACCAACCTAATGACATCATCAAGTTTATGCATGTAATCATCTAAGGTATGAAGGCTTGTGTTCAAATTCAAATAGCTGGGACAAAACACAGTGGCTCTTTGGCTCTGCACTGTCCATGAATCTGAACTAGATGATAGCTGAGACCCAAACAGTCAAGAGGCAACTGAAAGGTCTCATTTCTCTTGGAGTTATACCATGTTCATTCCACTCCCCCGTAGTTAGACTGCCACGGAGGTCTAGGTTGATATTAAATGTTTCAATTTTGTCAAACACAGTCAAAACTGTGAAAAGTATCTTGTAGCTGTAAAATGATAACATGCATTAGGTCTGTGTGGCCCGGTCTCATTCAGAGCTTGTCAAATACTGAAGCTGTGTCATGTCTTATATGGACACTAAAAGGCACCTTCTGCCCTGGGCTTTCAGAAAGCTTTAATGTAAATGCATCAGTGTAGGTTTTTATTCGTGATGGCAACAGTTCCAACTGACACTACAGAAAGAGCACCAAAGTTTTAAGACATGCGACACACACAACAGCCATCTAAGAGTACAGAGCTCCATGTAAAATCAAAAAATAAAATCTTAAGTGTTAAAGTCACAATCTTTTCCAACAACCAAGCTGTTTTGGTGTGTAGTTATTTAGATCTTTGTCTAAATCTTACACAGTATTTTTTCCATTTCCACAACTCAACCCATGTATGTAGAGAGACTGTAAAAATGGCAATATAAATAAATAAAGATAAGAAAGAATAAAGAGGCAATATTTGACAAGCTGGGATGAGCATATTTTGACATAAGCAAGCATGCCAGGCCCTATGCCCTTATGCACCTTCTTGCCTGTGACAGCTGTGTATAAATAATAATAATAATAATAATAATAATAAGCAACCCTCTAAGCTCTTTTGAGGAAAACAGAAAAACGCAACAACACAGTTTTGCCAATTTTATAACTAGAGATTGTTTCAAAAAAAAAAAACTGTTTGAGAAGCACCACTGAGTTACAGCTTAAATGAAAAAGAGAACAGATGAATTAGACAGGGTGCCATATAGTTCAGGGTCATCCAAGGTAAGCATTTTAAATGTTGATTAATATTTGTATTAAAAAGGGATCACAAAAATGTGAATGATGTAAAGTGGGTTATCTGTAGCCATTAACTTAAATATAATAATCTCTGTAATCTGCTTTCTTGCTCTACACCTTCATTGTTTTGGTCAATTCTCAAAACTCTTTTCAACCTTGTTTTCAGACATAGCAAGCAGCTGTTTCCACAGACAGAAATCCTCCAAAAAACCCTCTAGCTTCTTAGCACTTGCATTTTGTGTCACCATTATTTGACTTTGCATATAGATAAGAAGATCATTGATGCTGTCATATTAACCTTTGACAGGCAAAAACATAACGATATAGTAATAATTTAGTAACTCATGTTTATCTTTGAAATTATTAAGAAGTGCATGATTATAAGTTGTAATTGGTCAGTTCTTCTTTCATTCTCTCTCTCTAATGTTTGGTCATAAGCCTAGGGAAGTTTTATTTACAGATATTACATCTACCAAGCTGCTCTGCTTGTCCTGCACAAGCGTGATGAATTCTGTTATCAACCTTGGATACGTGCATAGCGTTCACACATGTCTTCTGAATTATTCAAGTTAATTGTCACGGAGTGTCCACAGCTAGGATTTCATTCTTTTCTCTCTAAGTCCCTCATTTAGCACTTGCCCTGCATAGCACTCTGGTATTCCAGATAAGACAGCATGGCACAGATTTCTATCTTTCCCAACAATAGCACTGTTTGTCTCATAAAATGACAGATAGAGAGAGAATAAATATGACAGTGTGCGTGCTTGCATTCACTATGTGATTTTGGATTTGCTGGAGGGAAGATAATCAGTGTTCATTTCTTCGATTTCCTTTCGCACACAGAGAGTTAGAGGATGGAAAATTGGGAGGCAACAGGTAGACACTAATTATTTGCCTCACTGTGAAAGACATTAACCAAGGATGAGGAAACAATGCAGCTCCAGTATCAGAACAGAATAGGAAGCAGTGATTTAGTCACACACTCATTTGCAGTAACAGAAAGCCACGCTCAGCTTCACGTTGCACTGCTTGGCAACTTCACAGAACCGATTAAAGAGGAATGAGTCAGGAGCGAGACAGAGAGATTACTGCTGCAATGATCATTGAGTTTGAAAGTTTAAAACAGATCACTGATCAACGATTGTCTTTAAAGCCTATAAAACTAAAACTTGTCCTTTTGTGTGAGTATTTATCACAGTAACTGTGAAAAAACACACTTAAATGCAATTGCACAGTGTTTTGTGTTAAAAATAGACCTGGAGTAAAGTGAAAGGGGTCACCTGATGAACGTATAGACACCTACAATTCATCCCTGCAGTTATCCTCAGCTCTGCAGAGCTTTTCAACACCTTCTAGCTCTTTGTCTTTATTTAAGGCCACAACTTTACTCTTTAGCTTGACTCTTCTCTCTTCAACTTCATTCCCAGCAACAGCAGGCAGCTGTTTTCAGCAGAAGAGCTCTGATAAACTCACTGTTCATACTAAGCATCAAACAGCAGACAACGTTAACAAACAGCCGCTAAACTCAATAAATATTCAGCAACTTAAGCGCCAGACATTTCCTTCATTTTGGAAGGAAATTTCAGTTTTGAATCTGAATGTTGCACTTTTCCTGCTGGACACTTAGGAGCTACTGTTTCCAAACATGTCAAAAATTAATGTGTACACATTTAGCATTTAAACACATAATTATGTGTAATGCTAAAAGGGTTGCTGGTAAAACACCAAACCTGGTGGCATTATTGCCCCTATTATGGACTTATTGTTTTATTTAACAGTAGATCGACAAGTGTACATACACAGTCCATGATCTGTCTGTTTAAGTGCCAGATATTTTTCTGCTCCAAAGCCTAGTTAAGTGAACAGTGGATATTGGACTTTTAATTGATTAAAGTGGCGGATCGACACAGTGAATATTAATAAAAAATATTGCTCATAAAGTGGTGATTTGTCTCAAGTCTTGTAAAAACTAAATGACAGGAAAGCAAAACCATCTCACATAGTTAATGCTTGGCTAGGTATATGAACAAAATTTAGTGTGCTCTACTTTTTGTAAATCATTTACATATGACAAATTGAAATTTTGACCTGGCATTGGTGTTAAAGTAAAATGTCATGGTTGCTCACCCAGTAGTTGTTGTAAAATTTCAGTCAGCACAGCAAACTCTGCCTCATGGTGGAATCCTAAGAGTCTATTAACTTATATAATGCCAAATAAGGTTGTAACAAAGATTATTTAAGATATTTCAGTTCTGAGAGAGTGGTGGACCACCCAGCTCTTAGGGCATTGTCAAGGTTTATCAACCCTTATCAATCTGACAACCTTGAAAGGAAGAAAGCAAAAGTTTACAGCCATGGTGTTAAATGAGCTGGAAATTGTACCTTTCACATTTACTTTGTATTTAGAAGGTGGCAGCTATAATTTTTATTTTATCTTGAAATTAAATTTGACTGCTAAGGAAATTTGAACTTTAGTTAGGTCTTTTATTAATCAAGAACAGCAGCCAATCAGAGTTGCTACAGAAGGGCCATTATTATTAAAAAATTCCAACACCCTGCCAAGGAAATAAATGAGACTACTTTGTTAAAATGTTGTTGGTGCAGAATTTTAGACAGTAAACTTGGAACTTTCTTTTTGTGACTTGTGCACATTTTTCCCAATTTGGCTGGAATCAAGTCAGCTGATTGGGTTGCTGTGGCTCAGCTAGTCAGGTGGCAGCTCACTATTTCTAGAACAGAATTAGAGTTGTTTCATGGGAAGTCCAACAATTGAATAAATTTAAGACCACAGAAAAAGCACAATCACTCCCGAGAGACATTGATGCTTTTGAGAGAGATAATATGAATTTCTTTCATATGGAGGAGGAGAGATCCAACAGTAAACTCCATGTTCCCAGTCCCATGAAGGCTGTATTGAGCTGCACTAAAAAAAAGCTGACTGAAACACCAATGTAAAGAGCCCTTGCTTTCAGTGAAAATAATACACTGTTGTATCTTAATTGGCAGTTTTTACAATATTGCAGACAACATAGTTACAAGTTTCAACTCATCTTTCCTTTCAAAAATACCACTGCCTATGCAACCCCAACATTGTCTGATTGCCCACTTGAGGGCAGTGTCCCCCCCTGGGGCAGTACCATTTCTGTGAGTAATGTAAAAGAATGTGGCATGTGGCCATTTTTATTCGATTCTTATGTGGCTTGAGTGCTCTTTTGCTGCAGTCAATGATGGTGGAAGCTGGTCACCACCTCCACCTCATGGGACTCTAACAGACCATCAAGTGCAATTTGGTTTTTAGTCACCGGGCTCTCAGGCCAGATATGCATCAAACATAACCCACACTGGTTACGCAGACACAAGCTAATGCTTTAGCTCCATCACATAAGCGCCATTGCAATTTGTGGTTGTGTTTTTTTCCTCTTCAAAAAATTCTCAAGAAACTCTAATCCTATCAATATATCTTCATTTTAATCCCAAATCACTTTGTATGTTGAAATAAATGCATTCTGTCCGTAAAGCAGAGGACCAGTCAGTGAAAAAACAGAGAGAATAGTGACCTGTTGAGTTGACAAATTGTCTTGAGAAAGGATGAAAAAGTTGGTGCAGGAGACATCTGAGTCAGTTTACTGACATCCCATGCATAATTTATGGAAATTTAAGTCCTTTAAACCTTCAGACACCTAGTTTATGCCAGAAGCATTGTTCTCTTTGACAAACTTTTATAAATGACAAGAAAAGGTAATTCTTTCTCTATTTCTCCTGGGTCTTTCTTCGATTTAAGAGTGTTAAGGAACCATGAAAGGAAGAGATTTAGTCTGTCAGCATTGTCAGTAAGATCAAATTCCCTTGACCATCTTGCCATTTTGCCGTATCATTTTGTAAAAATAAAAAGTCTGTGAGCTTCAATTTTTCTTAATCTGAACATGGGCCTCATTTTCTACAGACACATCAGAATGTCATTGCTAAATGAAAAATGGGGTTGGTTTCACTCACTACAATCTTTGTAATACACATTTTGAGCTAAACATCCACATCAAAGGGCAGGATGGGACAAACTGAGGGGCAACAGGGTCAAAAATCTGCCTGGTCTGTGGGAACTGGTGACAAGATAGTGACCTGACATTTAGTCAGAGAAGTGTCAAGTTTTATTTTTACATCATTTGCAACATGCAGGGAAAGACAGTCGCTGAAGAAATTATGAGCCTTACATTTATAAATGATCCAGTCCCAGGTTAGAGTAGCTGTGTAACAGTGAGGCATATAGGAGAGAATTAAATCAGAAATCCATGGCACATCAGGGTTTGGGCAGTGGTTTTTTAAACTTTTTCAAGCATGAGGAAAGGATAAAAAATGTTGTTTTTTTGTGAAATAACAGCCAATGCAGTAGACTCAGCAAACCTTTGTTTGTTTAATGTCCCTACAGTATCATATTTATTTATAATCATATTTATTCATCTTAGCTTTATTCCATATTGTCCCTGGTCACCCTAACCTTGTGGCATCCAACACCTGGTCCCAGAAACACCATGACAGGGCAACTCTAACCCCAAAAAGTTTCTTCAGCTCCCTCCCTGGGTACCCATAATGCATTTGCATCAGCGTCTTTCTCTAAGTCTGCACCAAATGATTACAGTTGACTGGCACACATGTTGTTATTTAACATCATCTACAAAGATTGAGTACTTGTTTTTCTATAGAGCCAATCAAATGGGCTAATTGTAAACCCCACTGGGATACAGCAGTAACATCTGTCATAGGCAGACAGCCATTGCCTACTGATGAACAGCCACACAGCATTCAGCTATACAGCACAAGAGTGACAGGTTCCTTTTTGTCAACCTTACCAGGAGTCTTGTCCTGCATCTTAACTTGTTGAATGTGTCAACAAACAAATATTTGCAGGGGTGGGGTGCACTTCAAACGTCAGTTTTCAAGTCAGAGTAATAATAAGACAGCATTAAAAATTAATGACAGCATCATTCACTCATCTTTCAAGACCTCAGGAAAATCAGTTTTTTTTCAGTAATATATATATACACACACACACGCACACACACACCCCCACACACAAACACACACACACACACACACACACACACACATATATATATATATACATATATAGGGATTTTTTTTATACACAAAACCAAACCTTCTTAAACTTATTCTAGCCTTATTCATTACTTTTATTTTAATCAACACATAAATGTTGGTCATTTTATTAAAATATTGGACAATATGCTGCAAAAATTATCAGCGCTGTTCTCAGGAGGACTCGCCATGGTGGTCATGTGATCTGTATGGTGAAGGGACATAATGCAGAACCTTAGCAAAATGAGTCAACCAACAAAATAAGTCCCATCAACTTTCATTGTTGGCACATTTTTAATTACTTTGAGCTGATTAACTGCCTGCCAGATTTTCACCTGTCATCCTCAGTCTTCTTTTCCTGCAAATGTGACAACCCCTGGTCAGGTGATCAGAGCACAGAGTGGAGGATGGTCCCAGCATGCCTCAGTTTGAGTCTGTCACTACAATAAGGCTGCTGGGAGTTTAGATCAGTCCTTCGGCCACAAGCATCAAGTTTATGTCAAGCTTCTCACTCCAGTGTAAATTGTTACCCCTTATTTAGGCTTAGTGGCACAGGGAGAAAGAACAAGGCTTTAGAGAGATGAAGAGAAGTGACCATTATCCAGTCCTATTTACTTCAGAGTTCAGGGCCCAACCACTTTCAGACGATCAAGTATCAGCTTCTCTCCATCTGGGCCCCAAACAAAGGAACCGCTGCAGTTCTTAATCAAAATAAGTACGGATTCCATTTTCCCAATGGGAAAACAACACAATAAAGAGTCAGGAGGGTTAATGATACTTGTGAATAACTCTCCATGTGGGCCATTTGGGGTCGAATTTTCAGTGAGAAAGAATGAGAGAGAAAGAGACAAGGATAGGCAGAGAGAGGAGCGTGTTTGGTGACAGTGATTCATTTTGAGTATAATCAGACACTGCTGCTTTAGCTATTAAAAACAAATTAAGCAAAAGCACAATTAGAGGGCATTGTCATGCAAATGCTATGAGATGTATTGTTCTCTGTCAACGCACATGTTAAATCTAATTAAAGTGAACTCTGGGTTGTCTGCTGTGTCGTCTTTGGGGGAAAAGAGGAGGGACATCGGGGGTACACAAGAGATGTACATGTCTAGATGAACAAACTAAATGATAACTGCTTTTCCTTTCATGTTCAGTAAATATAATTAAAACTTTTAGTCGACACATGTCAGTATAAGACATTTTATGAGGGTCAACGTGCATGACTGGCTGTGGTTAGTGGTTTGCCCCCTGAGGTGGTAAATAAACAGCTGTCAAAGATGGCCATGGATAATGATTTCTACTTATGACTCAAATGAAAGCCACTAATCTAAGGTTAAAGGTAGTTAATTAATTTACTTAAGTATTGTACTACAAGCACTACAATTTCTCAGTATATCTATTTAATGCTACTGTGAATGCACTATTTTCAAGGATAAATGATTGCAATTTGTACTTCTCTACATCTGTTTGAAACATATACCCTTCACATTCTGATTTTATATGCAATCACATTATAAGCTAATAAACTGCAATGAACAGATAAAGATCAAACTCTCCTTCATGTTATTGTGTGAGAGCAGTATGAAACAGGTCTTTCAGTAGTCAAAAACATAACTCCAAGTGAATTTTAATGTGGTCTTCATGTAATTCCAACATCCATACCCCAAATGGCTAAGAACAGGGCCTAATACATCAAGAGGTTCCTTGTGGAGCATTCTGTTAACTCAGTATTATTCACTAAAGCTGTTTTTGCATTTTTGAGGAGTTTGTGAATATGAGATACTGTATATCCAGTTGCCAGCTGTCATGGAAGTGACACTTGCTAGGCATTGTGTAATGAAGCATAAGGTGTTCTAACAAACCCTGAAGCTAGTGTCAACACCAACAGAGACAGTCTGGTCATCCAGAGCTGTAAACTGGCAGGTCTGCCATCCTAAACCACCTCAACAGGCCTAGCCAAGAGGATAATAAAAAACAAATCTCACTGTGACTTGTTTCATAGGTGGTAACATAAGTGTACTTATGTATTTAGTTTTTTTTTTTTTTTTTTTTACTTTGGCAAGCCCAATGCAATCACTTAAATCAGTGCTGAAAAAGGGGCTGTGAGAGGCACGAACTAAATGCAATTAGAACAAATAGTAAACAAAATGTATATATATCACTTTTAAACTTCTGCAAGTTGCCTCTTAAGTTATCATTAAAATCAAATATCTGTTTTTCAAAAGGGTAGATTGAGCATGTGTGCAGTCAGCACAAGAGCAATGACAGGAAACACTACAGTAGCATGACCTTTGCAAATGTTTTAACTCTGATTGCACAGCCAATTCTAAAAGCAATAATATTTCAAATGAACTCCCAGAAAGCCACTTGAGAATCACATCAGAAGGATTTCTGTTTATGAGTAAACGGAATGATTGCCAAATAAACTCATCCTTAACTCCCTCCCTCCCTCCTCTCTCTCCCTACATGGAGGCTTAGCACGCAAGCAGCATAAACATCAAAGAGAAGTCACCCCATGTGATTGGTGCTGGGGCATGGAGTGCTTGTCAGACACTGCTCTTTTTAGCATCCTCCATGTGGGGCTGATATTATTTCTCACAGTATGGACTTGCCAACGCAGACAGAGTGGTCTTGGTAAACGATGCAGAGTGTTTTCTTTAGTTAATTGGATTCTGAAGTAACTATTGTTTACCCGAGAACCCATCATGAATTTCCTGTCAGTGTGATTATAGAGTCATAGTAACATACAACAGCACTTACTTTAATAATTACAAGCAAAAAAGGTTAAGGACAGTGGCAACACTGTCCACAAACAAGAACTGAGCGATGCATTCCTCCTTTTTTTAACATAAGCAACTACTACTACTATGTTGCAAGAGGTGTAGTCGTCCTGTCAGTATGTATGAAAGTCCCATTTAATGTAGCAAAAATACAGCAGTTTGATAAAACACTTTAATAAAAACATGACATTTAAAAAAAAAGAAAAACTATTTTAAAATACATACACAGTGTTGCTGAAATGAAAGAGAAGTACAGTTTGTGGAGAAACATGCAGCATATCCACCAGGGAAGGTGGAGAGTTCATAGCATGCAGTATAGGACAGCATCTGCCCTGACGTGCATTTAGATGGAAACACGCCTACGGCCATGCTAGCGGCTCTTAAAGGCTGAGCTTAGACACAACAGCACTTTAAGCTAAATTAACATGCTCTAAAAACCGATGCTAAAAGGCTGATGCTAAGAGGGCATAGATATGTTTACTGTTTTTACACTTTCAGTCTTGCATGTTAGCATGTCAGGGGCTTCTAATTAGCACTAAACACAAAGTGCAGTTACATATGATATGAATACTATTAGTTTGAATGTAATTGGTCCTAAACTTCTGGACAAACTGAACATTTGATTTGATGGTGGCACTCAGAATCACCAAAGTAATGAGGATTAAACATTTTTTAAAATCATTAATCACAAGTACCAAAGTTCCTGAAAATCCTTTCAAGAGTTATTAAATTACTGCAAACAGACCTAAAGAACAAGGAGAAGACTGTTTCTGAAATGGAAAAGAACTAAAAAAAAGTCCAAGAGTCTATATATTGCCACAAAGAACAATGTATCTTTGTGGAAATAACAGATTTCTCTGCTTGTTCTTTCTAGGATGACCTTTTAAGCCGAGATGCTTACACTATGTTCACCTGAATGTTGTACTCAAGCTCAGTCTTAAATGCCAAATAAACACAAGCTTTGGTCAATAACAATTCCTTTTTTCATGATAGAACTGACAAGAAAAAACAAAACCATAAATTAAACAACGAAACATTGATTTTAGGCCAACATGCTCAAACCACCTCAAGCTGAGAGGACTTGGAAACCGATGGATGATGTTAATAATAGAATGCAATATGTCAGCTGGGAAAATCTGTCCTTTTTAAACACACTTTTCACAAACATTTCAGTGAGGCATGTGAGTAAAAAGGGAAACAGAGGCTAAATGTAGAAATCAATCTTTATCTTCTTAACAGGATCAAACACTCCTTAGTCCTCTTCTTTCACTGACTGTCAAGTCCTGTGGTTGTTTCACTCACTTTCTTTGCAATTATCTGCTGGTAACACATCATACACTTAAGTTAGTTGGACAAGTAGAGCAGCTAAGCTGAATAAATTGCTAATGAGGTCAAATAACTAAACACATAACAGACCAGATTTTAAATGTTTACCTTTTGTTTTAAGCCTATATATTATAGTTTTTTTTTCTTTTAAAACTAACAGTGGCACTTTGTGTTGCAAATTACTTTTAACTGGGATTTACTGTTATGAATGCCTTTAAGAGGAAATTTCAAATTGCATGTTTTGAAATTTATCCAGTGATGCAATACAAGTCAATGGTCTGCAACAATCTGCAAAAATCAATTGCAAAGCAACCTAAATCAACATTTAACATGCCTTGACAGTTTTATATGTTATTATTAAATAAAAGCTGGAGTTCAGGGCCTGTTACTTTTACCCTTTGAGCAAGGTCCTAATCCCCCAAACAGCTTCAGTTACACAGCTCATTTTAAACAGAAGTGTCTAGGTGTGAATGTTAGCTGGCTGTTTCTGAGAAAGAGAGCATCTCTGTCAGAAACACTGCCATGAGAGAATCCTCTTGGTCTAATGAAGACACACTCCGAAACACGATTTTCCATGGCTTATTTATGAAAAAGATTAAAGCGTTCTATTTACATACATAGTATCATGCTACAGTACACTCTGCCTTCTTTTTTTTCTCCTCTCCTTCTTCCTTTTCCTTCTTCAGGTCCTTTCCATGTTGCCAGTGATGCATCCCCACTTGCTCCTCTGTTTTATAGAATGTGACCTGGAAACTGAGCAAAATCCATCATCATTGAGGATGTTCCAATCCCTTAAATTGTCTCCGAGGAGATAAGGAAGGAAAAGTGAGGAATCCCAGTTTTTTTCCTATACATTTTCTTCAGGGATACATTTGCAATGTGTTTAGATGATTTGCTGGCGGAGTAAATACCATGGCTGGGCTGCTGAGGAAACACAAATACTATAATGTTACTTACTCTGTACATTATTTTCTATTTGTACAGTGGAAACAGAAATAACAACATCCAAGCAGATATAGGTCATCTGTTGTTGGACTATTATTGTTCAGTTTTCCACCGTTGTATGTAATTAATCATACGATCGATTAACATTTAATGAAGACATTGGCCCATTAAACCGACAAGAGGCAGGCCTTGCAACACAGGCTCTGACAGCATGATGTAAGACATCAATAATCACAATGTGTGGGAGTGAAAATGCTGATGGATGATGTCACAGTTTGAATAAAGACTTTGTTTATTGGATTTTTATAGTGAGATGCTCAGCTTTATTAGATGTCTCAGAAGAAACATCCCTTTTTTTTTTTTAAAGTCGCTCAGCTTGTATGAATTTTTTTGTAAAGGTGCTTCTTACAGCTTAAATCACTAATATTATTTGCTATAACACATTACTTTTTATACAAATTCTGTTTTAAATGTGTTAATGAACTATGTTGTCTCTCATTTAATACAAGTCCACCAAACCGACTCCTGTGACTACTGTTTTTTTGTGCTGATTGTGGATTGGACTAGCTGTTTTACACAGCAGACATGTTGACATGTCAAAGCAGAAAAACAACATAGGTGCGACTAATAGCATTAATTCTGGCTGCATTCCATTTTGTATGCTAGTTTTAAAGGTGGGGTATTTTACATGCTGGCTCATTTAGAGGATGAGTGGGGCACTTAAATGGAACAGTGACACCGTTAATGTTATTAGTTACACCTGGAATAATAAGTTTAAATGTCTATTTAAACTTTAGTGTACTATTTCCACTCTTACTAAAATAGTCCAAAAGCAAGCAAGCCTTTAAAGTCAAATCAAATTAAATAGTTTATTTCAAACTTTTGCGTCTCCATCAACTATCACATGCACACAGACATTTTTTAAACCTCTTTCTGGTGGTAAAGCACATCCTAAACAGTGACAACTGTAGAGCTGTGAGTGATGGCTTAATAAATCACCACCAGGATGACTACCTGCAACACAGTAACATGATGCTGGGGGTCAGAAGGGAAGCAGACATGAATCATTTTAAATGTGACGGTAAGAATAATAAAAGCAGTGAAAATGCAGAGGACAGAGGGGCATGAGCTTTGAGAAAAATGAAGGACGAGTGCATAACTCTTAAATTTTGCCTCTTATTTCCAGCTGCTAAGATAAAATTCTGATATTTATCAGTGATCATATTAATTTACATAACTGAGAGAACTGCCTTTCCTCTTATGTTTTTATCTTTTCCTGAGGTCAGAAATAAACTTGGTAATGTTGCCAGGTTTTTTGTTGAGCCTGGCAAGTTTCAAAAGTACCCGTTTTTTTTTGATTTTCTAGTTCATTTTGAGTTAAATGTGTATTATTATGTCACAAATTGCAGCTTATAATAAAGTTAATTCTATTTTATAGCCAGCCAAATGCTTATATTAATATTCCACTCTTATGATATTGTTATAATAGATGATGAATGAATCAACGGACATGGTTGTTCATAGAGATCTTGCTGTTGCTTGGATTTGCAGCACTTGACATGACCTGCAACACACAGGCTGATTTCAAATGAAGTTGGAGAAAAAAGTAATTTTCTCAATTCTACAAATCGACCCAGATAATAATTTTTACCTCAGGAAGAATTCCAAATGGTATTGAATTGTCATTTATGACCACAGACAGTTTGAGTTGCAAAAACTCATCTACTGCATATTCATCACTGTCTGAGCACTCTGGCCCTGCATTGTGGGACAAAACTCCATTTGATTCGACTGAAGCTGTACTTGCATTAGTTTTGAAAACACTGAAGCAAGAAAATTTGAGCAACATCAGACTGCATCATGTTTATAGATGTGTCTTCGGTGGCACGCAACACACATTTTGAAGTCATAATTTTTCCTCCACCGCAAACTTTTGGCTCACCAGAGAGCCAAGTGCCTCCTTGGAAACGGTTCAATTTTTAACAGGCTAGAAAGGCCTAAACCCAACAGACTAACCCCAGAGAGAGAGAGATTAAGACACAGAGAGAGCAGAAAGAGAGTCAGATGGAGAGCACAAATGAATAAAGTAAAAGCAAGATCCAACATCAAATACCAGACCTCATCATTGAACCTGGAAGCATTATAAATTTAAAATGCATTAAAAAACCAAGCAGAGAAAGTGTATTTTGGCATGAAAATGTCTCAACAATAGACACTGTCAACTTGTTTGATATTTCAAAAGAACAGGGCTGAATCTATAATCAATACACATGCACTTAAATAATCAAAGCCTACTTCCTTGCTATGTATTTTTCCTTTGCTTCTCTTTCTCTTGTTCCCCCTCCAGGTAATAATCCACATAACCTTTTCAAGCTGCCTGTCAGAGTACACTTTAATATACACTTTGTGTATGAAAAGGTTATTTAAGATCAAAGTATCTTCATGATCTCATAGGCCAACCCAGCTTCTATGTGCCCTGACCCACTTATTATAAGAAAGGGGGCCATTAAATCACATTAAAAGCTTCAAATTTACCAGGCACTCCATTTGCTATTGAAATGATGGTGCAGCAGAAGCTCTGTCTGTTTTATTTCTTCTAAAAGACTTGCAACACTGCACCTCTCTTATACTGACATGCTCTTTGAAGAAACTTAAACTTAAAAAATAAGAAAATGTATCCTTTAGAACTCGAGTTAGCTCTTTGTTAGATACAGAGGTATTAGACTGTTTCAGGTGTCATTAAATTAACAGTCCTTACACGTTCTGTGGCTGCATAAACCAGTTTAAAGCACTTTATTGAACTTGATCAGTCAGCTGTGCCTGTGGTGCTGATTTGGTGTAACATCATTTATTTTAATAATGACCATTTCCAAAATTTCAGGGGTGAAATAGTATTGATGTATGTATATTATTTAAAATTAATGTTTTTTTTTTAAAATGTACCAATAAGCAGGCCCGCCGACAGGGGGGGACAAACGGGTCTGTTGTCCCGGGCCCAGGGTAGAGGGGGGGCCCAGAACTGGTCCCTTATTAAGTTATGGAATAACTATTCCACATTTTTGAAAATAGGCCTATTTGTGGAAAAAATGTATAATATTTGAGTTATATACAAGCTTTTTATTTGTTTTCTTCCTATTTGTCCTTGAAATAGTGGTCGAGAAGCCCCCCACCCCCAACACAAAAATGGTTTGGCCACTGATCAAACTTTGATGTTGTCATTCGATTTGAAGTTCAGTCCACTCAAAATGTCCGGTCAGCACAAGTCCGGTGCTCAGAAAAGAAAAGAAAAGAAAAGAAAAGAGAAGAAGAAAATAGAGGCCTCAGAGATTTACTCAATACATATTTTATTAAAAAAATGTGGTGACGGTGAAGCTGGGACTAGTAAAGTCAACGTAGCATGAGGTAAGAAACAGCGCAGCTAACGTTTAGCAGCCTTGTAACATAACGTAACCAGCCAGCTCCAATGTTCACATCTGTTAAGTATAAAAGCCTGACACAACACGTTATCTGTGACAGAAACAGTTGAGTTTGGTAGCTCCATCAGAGAGGATGAGACAGAGAGGAGAGAGATGATCCAGCTGCAGTCAGGTGACAGAGAGAGTGATGCGCAGGGGCTTGTTGCCCCGTAACGGAGGGACAGAGCCAGGCTACCGGTGAAAGAGAAGAGGGAGAGAGAGAGAGAGAGTCACGGTGGAACGGGAGGGCGCCCTAATTTTAGCGATCCTGCATTATGGCCAACAAAACTGACAGAGGGAACGGGTAGGTGTGATGGCAGGAGAGCTGGAGAGAGGAAGAGCAGAGGAAAAGGAGAGGAAGAGGAGAGCAAGAAGAAGAGCGGAGGGGGGCATCTCAGATTATCTTGTCCCTGGCCCAGCCAAGACTGTCAGGTGGCCTGCCAATAAGAATAAGCTAACAACAATGCTCATATTGCAACTCTATTGCAATAAACTCAAAAGCCAAAAAGTACAATTAACTCTTCTTATTTACACACAATGCACACATGTACAGTTCTTTCTGTTCATGTCCGTTCTTCCTAGAGATTTGCATGTGTTCACGCATTGAAGTCCACAACACTAGAGTCTAACAAATGAAAATTGAACAGTATATATATATATGTGTGTGTGTGTGTTTTGTGTATAGGCAATGGCTAAAATTTAACACACAACCCATTATCTCAAGTTTGCCTCACAAGTGAAAACATATAAGATCTTAAATAATTATTAAAGTAAATGTGACTCATTCCTGTATTAACTTGAAAGAAAAAGAAACTGTGATAAAAAAAATGAGCCAGCAAAATTCCTGCAAAATTTTCACAAGAATATCATGATTTTTCTTTTTTTTTAACATAGAACAATTGCTATAAATAATTTCACAAAAATAAGTTTTCAAAAGTGATTTTAAAACACCGTAAATAACTAACCGGGGATCTATTAGTACATCCCAAGTCTTGGTTTACTGACTGCAAAGCTACAGTGATCACAGTGAGTTACAAGTTTCAAAAACAATGCAAGACACAAGGTAATATATGTGCAATATATATATATATATATATATAAGTGTAATGGAACAGCCACCAAAGCCACTGCTAAAGATCTCATGTTCAGAGCAGGCACATAGAGTGTGTGTGTGTGTAGGAGGCCAATAATAAAGGATGCTGCAAGACTAAGAATGGCATAACAATCTGACAATATAATGTCTAAATTAATTCTGAGAGTACCTCTGAACTGACAGGGGAGAGCTAATCAAACTGTCAGGATCTAGAAGAGTAATGTGGCTGAATTCTGTACCAGCTAAAAGATTTCCATAATTTTGGCTGAAAATAAAAAAAACAAAATAAAATAAACAAAATCATTCATTACAGGGGTCTAGATAAGATAAAACTGGGTTATTTACTTCTTTTGCTTCCACTCTGTCTTAGGAACGACCTTTTCTTCAAACAAACACGTAGATTTTGCTGCTGGGCTAACAGCTACTCTTTAGCTAGTCTTGGAGGAGGAGATGCCTGGTGTATAAGGGTTTTCAAGGAGTCAAAACACAGCTGCAGTAGCCTCCATAGGTTGACAGGCTCAAGTATTTTGTAGTTGTAGCTCAGACCACATCCAACATCATGGCAGGGTGTAGGTATTTGTGATAGCACCTGGGTGTGATGTTAGCGGCGGTGTGAGCTATAACCACAAGAGACTATTCTTGTTTCTAACCTCTTACCTTCACAGACCAGTGAAGTTGTGCTTTGACTCCTTCAAAAACCTTTTGCTGCTTCAGTTTTTAGAATATTATATAAAGTAGTGTGCTCCAGCTGACTCAAAGCATTTGTCCTTTGCACTGTAGTATAATAGCCTGACAAGATCTATGCTGGCTTGTTTGAAGACACTTAATTATTGAGGCAAAGACACTTTTGGGAAGGCTTGTAGGTTCGCTAATTACCCTTTGCAGCAGGCAAAGCACAAAGGCCCAGCTACCAGAAGCAAATGATTAGCCAGAGTTTTACATGGTTGTCCTCTTACACTGCCAAGAGTCAAAGACTAATCAACAACACAACTCACACTATGAAAGTAGAATTAATTTTTAATATCTCACACCTTTGTGTCATCAGGGAGTGACAATCGGACTTCTAATTGGCGGTGTGTG
>JAPZDY010000013.1:18207206-18233048 GCA_029783645.1 Ctenochaetus hawaiiensis | reverse complement strand
CCATCTGCACTCCTCCATGTTAAATAATTTTATCTTTTTTTAAACAATCAATTAATCAATCAAGAGGGAACCACATTCTTAATTTCATTATACAACTTGTTGTATAATGACGAATAAACTTCCTTGTATCCTTGTATCCTTGAAGAGTACAGCTCCTGCTGGTGCGTTAAACCAGCTCTTTCAGTCTCCTCACAACACAAACCTTATTCCAGCTGAGTCTTTTCATTATATGGTGTTGATGTTTGATGTGATGAATAATGTTTAAAAAGTCCTAATATAGAGCACCACCATTCATCCCTCATCATTATGTGAAGCCAGTCTGAGCAAGAGTGATTGGCACATGGAGCCACGGTATCATTTCTTTCTTTCCCATACAGGGTTTAGGTTATCTGTCTTAACAAATAAAATCCAAACTTACCCAAAAAGGAAAACTTGAACATACATGTTTGATGCCTACAATTACATAAACCATTTTTGTGGAAATTTTTTTTTAAGCTTTGAGTTTTCAGATTGGTCCATGTCCCTTCTGCCAGTATGGAGGGGATGGGTTTATTGCATTGTCAATGGTCTTAACAAATCACCCAAAGCATCATTTTGGTCCAGGGTGGAAAGAGACAGAGAAGGAGAGAAAAAACTGAAAAAAAAACCCTGCTTACATGCGAGGTTCACACAACATATGTCACAGGTGTCTGCCACCAATAATCAAGCTGAAAACACTTAACAAAGACACAAAAAAACAGATATTGTAGTTGACATTGCTTCATAAGCTTTTATCTTCACAAATTTGGATATGGCGCTTTGCCGAAGATGGGCTGCCAAAGCCTTGAAGGGACTCCAAATATTGTTCTCTGTGCACAACTTAGTCACAACACCCTACTTTAAAGGTGCAATCCATTAATAAGTTACAAAATGAAAAATTACAGTTTTAACACTTCTTGCTATGTGAGTAGATCTTTACCAACACATCCCTTACACTCAATGAATGAATGAAAAATGAATGAACCATTTTACTTTTGTGTCTGTCTTCTTAAACATGGTCCATCCCTTAGAGGATGATTCACACACACTGTAATAAAAGCATTTTTTTGTCTAATGCCATCACATTGATACAAAAAATGAATATTAAAAAAACCATACCAATACAAAGTAATCAATTCAAAACAAAAGACTGACAAAACAAAATAAATACCTGATATGAGTAGAAAATGAACAGATCAAAAAGATAGATGTTCAGAAAAAAAGAGTAAGGGAGGACAAATGAGACAGAGAAACAGAGAACTGCATTAAATTGCAAAAGCACTTGGATCTGCGCCTAGAACAGCTTTGTGCCTGTATGTAAATAGGGCCATATACTATGATAATGGAAACACTCTGATTAACTCCATATCTCTTCATGAGAACTGATAGTTTTTTTTTTTGTTTTTTTTTTTACAGGGTTAGGGTTTCTTACAGGTGAATTAGAGCACTTCCTGAGAAACTTTAAGAACAAGAAGAAGAGGACAGTATAGGAGGCTACTACAGCTTCGTACTCAAGATTGTGTAGCTAATACACAAACACATACCTCTCTGCAATAAAATGGTGCCACAACATTATTAATATTTGCAACTCTTTGATCAAATATATTGAATATATTTAGACTTTTAGAATATTGCAGTGCCAACATGAAGATATTTCAGTGATGGTATGTGGATTTATTTTGCTTTTCTTAATAAATTAACTGCAAGTAAATCATATTGCAGCAGCACAGATTAGAGGCGAGGACATTCAGTTTTCACATGAATGTAATATTTGCTCAGTTGTGAACTTATGAATAATATCTGCCTATGATTACTTTTAACATGTTTATTAGTAATTGTCAGTCTCAGACTGGAACACATAACTCAGGCGAAGTTGCACTTACTCACCTCCTCATAAATGTGTTTACTGTGTAGTTAAACACTAACGACATAAACAATGTCAGTAGTTTTCCTGCTGCATGCTTAGTTTAACGCACAGGTAGAAAAAAACTGACAACTAACTGTGTGTGTGAAACTAAAGACTGATCACTTTTCTACACTAACTGAAGCAGAATGACCAGTGTCCTTTTGACACAGCTATTACTGCTGTGAAATGTGATACAAAGGTTTGGTTGATTGATGACCAAAAACCTGTCTTGCCATCGTGCTACTAAAAGCAAAAATCATCACAAATGTTCACTCAGTGTTGGCCAGCAAAGAACTGATGCTGCTGCCACAGCAGCCAAAAGATATAAATCGTAATTATTAGTTTTTATGGCTCAAACCAGAAGCACAATGGAGTTTCCGATCTGTTGAAATGATTCATTCAAAGGGAAAATACACACTTCAGTTTCACTTGCTCTTTATTTATCACTTTAACAGCGGGACGGCAACTTTTTTATTTACACATTTGTTGTCCTTCATTTCACACTCACACCTAAAATATTTTCATTACAACCAGGAGCTGGTGTGTTCGTGACCTCAGCAGTGGTAATTAAGAAGAACAAGAACTGCTCACTCCTCAGTTGGAACTATTCTGCTAGAAACTCAGACCTGCCTGTTAGGTCAGTCATTTAGTGGGTAAGATATTTGGCCTAACCACAAATAAAAAGAAGACAGTAAACAAAAAGACATCAATACAGAGCAATATATACAGGAGAAACAGCAGGGACACAGCATTACCAAACAGCTTCACTTTCAAAACAGTGAAATTAAGGAAGTTAAGACGAATCAAGCTTTAATATGACTACAGCAAAGAACGTAAGTATGGTAAGCATTTAGTATTCTTTTCTAATTGGGAAAAACCTGCTGTACACATTTTTGTTGGATTATGATGTATGAGATCATTGCTTTTTTGCTTTAATTACTGTGTTATATAAATCAATTCTATTCAGAATGTAATACAACAATGCGCCTTTAGTCAAGCTGGCAGTTTATTATGAAATTAAAAACATACTGAGATGGATTTAAGTTACTATCTTTCTGATCTCCATCTCTCTCTCTAATCTCAACAGAAAGTTTCCTGTGAATGACTTTTTACGCACAATATGTACATTCTTTGTCGCCTGATGCTTCCTGTAGTGCCTACCAGAGTTTAGCTTCTCTAATCTGGCCAGCCAAGGATGTGAAGTTTTCTCTGTCCCCAGACAACCTGTGACTTGTTCTTTGGGCGTCAAGAAAGTTTACTGCTCTCACTGATGGCTCATCTCCTATATTTACTGCTCATGTTACCATTTCTTGCCGTAATATTGGAATAAGACCAGGCTCTATACTATAGTTTAGTCTGACTTATTGGATGTAGACTGTGATTATATGGCTGCCACTGAGTGACTATTTTAGTTGTCATTCTCCTCCCTTTTTGCTATTGATTTGCAGAGACATGCTGTATCTCTTGAGAAGCCCCTGGTGTGACAAGTCTCTGGCATGATGGAAGTACCCATGAGGTGACAGAAGCAGGAACAAAAGAGATGACACTGCTCAGCAACAATGAAAGTAAACTGCTTGTTCAGACTTGTTGGTGTATCAAATTAGTCTCTCACTCATCTCTAAATTAGTCAACCAAAGGATTACACTGTTTTCATGGAGTCAAGTGGTGATGTTACAGAGGATACTTCTTACGTTTGTTATCTTTCCTACACAAGAATTTATCAAAATGGGAAGAAGTATTAAATTTGTGTAATGTAGAAATTCCCTGCAGAAATGGATGGTGGAAACTGTTTTTCTCTGTTTAGAATTTTACTTTACAAGTCAAACAAATTGACAGTTAATTAAAATGCTGTTTTTTAATCCATTGTGTTCTTACCACAGATGAACACAATTGATGTCACTACTTTTGTTCTAAGTGGCTCAATAAAAGACAAACTGTTGTGTGTTTTTTACCCTGTGTGTCAGATTCAAAACATGGCTTAGAATTTGCAAAGAAAAGCTGAAAATGGGAACATCACTGTGAGTGCTGGGTTCTTTTTATGGAGGCATCAGCTGGCTTACCTTAATGACACAGACAGCTCCTGATTCATGAACATCACTTTAACCTTTAAACCACTGACATAAATAATCGGTGCAGCTGAATGTTGAAAACAAAGTCCTGATTCCTGGGTGCAATTGTATTATTGAGTCAGACTAACTAGGCATCGCAGCGTAAGAGTGTTTCCAAGTATTTGCCGTAATGTAATGTTGCAGCAGTTGCTATGATAGTGTGTGTATGTGTGCGTGTTATTTTTGGTATTTGATATTGATATTGATATTGATTTGATATTATCGAGGCGACAGGTAGCTGATAGTGCAGCAACATAGTACAGGTTGCAAGATCATCATTTCAGGAGTCTTCCTCTATTTGACTCTGTCACTTTCTATCACAAGAGCTGATTTTTGGCAGAAGACACAGAAACCTGGCAACTCTGCACAAAGCTTACTGGTAACACTGTATGAAGTTAAACTAACAAGATATTTAGTAAAAACATTGGCAGGGAAAATTGGGCAGCAGGCTGAGATCAGCAGGGACAAGTTCCTACCGTCTATGCCCATGACAGGGTATGAGAGCTTTGACGGTGCATAATTGGAGTCTTGTTTGAACTTTTCATTATTTTGCCAGCGTGTGGATGACTAATGCCTCAGGAGAAATGATAGTTTTGCACATTCATAATAGTGGAAAATAAAACCACATTATAAATTGACAATGAATCTACAAAGACTCAAGACAGGCTGTTATTTAGCTCTTAAAATCATGAAAACAACTGTTCCGGGTTGTCAACACTGCCAAGGATTAGTCAAAGATAAGTGTGCACAGTCAAGTCTGCCACCATGTCTTTCTTAGGACAATATTAGCTTTGAATATGCAAAATCACAACAAAACCAAAGCTTCAGTATTAGTGTTGACTTTTTTGTTTGTCCTCTTTTCCGAAAGCAGTATCTTAACTAAGCTTTTACATTAACCTTGTCCTTTTTTTTTTTTTGCTCTGAATGACAAGAATACACAAAATCTGCTCTTGATTTGTGATTTTTCATTCATTTTGTAACACATTTTAAACCTTATTCTCTATGCTACTGCTAAACTGCAGTGAATATCTTTATCTTAGCCTGGGTGCTGCTGTCCTGCAGTCCCTAGCTTTGCAGTTGCATTGGGAACTCCAGACCTTTGCTGTTGGCCTCTTTTTGTCCCACTGACAATTTCCAGCACAGTGGTCCAAGAACGCTGCATGATAACACTGCTGACAATGGCCTAGTCAGCAGCTGCACCATAGGATGTTGTCATTTGAAATGGTGACACTGACCTGGGGTTTGATAGATGGATGCAATTATTACCAGCATTCCCCTAGCAGCACCCAGTGAGTCTTACTGCGGGTCAGACTGGGAGGTTGCCCATGCGTTTTTTTTTTTGTTTTTTTTTTTAAAGAGCAAAAACTCATCTTTCCTGTGTGATGGTGTGGTTGTTGCAGTGATACTGTGCAAGGATCAGGTATTTTCTAAACGTATTTCTTAACTCTCCTCAACCAAACTTGATTAGACTCAGCGTATAATTTTAATACCAGTAGGGACTGACTGTAAATTTGGGGTAATTTGGGGGTGTTGAGAGAGGGGATTGATTTACAGATTCTGGTAAACAGCAACTTAATGCAGTTTTAATTTCAGTCAGTGCCAGAAAAAAAACAAACAAACAAACTTCAAACTCTCAAAACGCTGTACCCCAATTGCTTTAGATAGAACAGCCAGTTCCATGCATGCATGGTAATCAGTGTGATAGTGTGTGTGTGTGTGATTGCGTGCGTTTGAATGGGAGGTAAATTGCAAAGTGCTACGTAAATACCCCCTGTTTACCATTTACTTGATGAAACTTGAAGATGCACAATGTGTGCATGGGTTTAGAACAAGCAGTTTAAAACTCACCTGTGAGTTGTCTGTATGAGAGCAGGCAAGGGTTTTATAAGGCCATATATAAACACATCAACAATTTGCATGACAATCACCAGCGTACAAGATTTTTTCATCCTGAGATGTGGGTTCAGATATGAATATAGGAAGACATTAAGCAAGTGGTAGGGAATAGAATTTGAGCCACACAATATGCACTCAAGCATCCAAACCTATGCAAAAGGTTAAACCACACATACACATAAGGGCCAAAGGCTGTTTCCACCATTGACATGTGTGGTTTAACGGTCAGTAGACTACTTTAAAGCACAAATAGGTGTATGTACACTTCTTTAAATTTTTACAATGACAAAGATTTGTTTAAATAAACATTTTAAAAAGGAAGAAAAACAAAAATTAGGAAAACTCTATAAAATAACAGCCACCTACTACAACTGTGATTAGTGATCAGACCAGATACTTAAATATGACCATTAACAACTTTTATTACCATATATGTGTTTACTTTTTTCAGCCTGGAGGTGAGAATCCGTACATAACCAACATTCTGACCAATGAACGTCATCCTCTTTTTCTTCTCTTTTCCACTTATTATTATTATTTTTTTAATTAATACTCAGTCATCTTTTTTTTGTGTTTTGTTTTGTTTTTTTAACTTTTGCCATGTCCTAAAATCTCTTGCAGCAGGACTATGCAGTGTTACCCCTTTCCAGCTGCAACAGCTTTGAATTCACTTCAAATGATTTCACATATGAAAGCAAAAATGCTGTGAAGTTGGAGAGAACGTTGGAGCTTGATGTTCAGCTCTGAGATTTACTTGGTAATGTCAGTCATGAAGGCTAAATCACATGGCCACTTGCTGTTATTGAGCTCAAAGAAAGGTCATTCATTTATCTCTATGAATGAACTGATACTCGAAAACAATTTTACTTGTCCAATGATTGTCATTCTGCAGCAGCAACAAGCAGGGTTCCCATGTGTCCTGGAAAACCTGGAAAAAAAAGTTGACTAATAACACAATTAAATAAACAAAACAAACAACAACAACAACAAAAAAAAACACAGAGAGTAAGAAAAAGAGTTAATTGTTCTGGAAAAATTTTTCTTGTCCTGAAAATCAACAGTCTTCTCTTTTCCTTCATAAACTAAAAGTCTAACAAAAGACGTTTTAAGCAAATAACTTTGCCATCAGAAAGGGCTTTTTTTATGTTGTGGCTATTTGATATTTCATAAGTAGTTCATGTGCGGTGGAAATTTTGTCTTCCTCATGCTTATGCTTATATTGTTTCATTCTTCCTATATGTTTGTAAGTGTGTGACCTTTGTATTCCCCTTTTTGTAAACATCTGTCTTACTTGGCATCAGCAATAGATTTACATTCACTATAATCTCGCCTTCAAAAACAATCCGTTGACTGTCTAACAGATACAGCAGATTACCTAACATGTTATATACTGGACTGCAACAGGTATGTTCTATGTTCAAGAACGCTACAATTGATGTAAAAAGATGTGCTGTATTCACTGTTCTGGGCACAAACTCTCAGCTCTGAGCCTGAGGTTGCGCCTTCTCTATAGAGAATAAACTCTCGTGCACAAAGCTATTCAGTCTTGTTTGCTGACTCCCAAGTAGGTCTGCTAAAATTGCCAAACACATGAATAGGAGCATTTTTGACAGTTGTAGTTACAATGTGAGTTTAACCCCAAATCTTATCACATGGTAGCACATGATGGATGACATTGTAACTTAAGTGGCTGAAACTTAAGAGGAAGCAACACCTCTCTTTACATTTCGGAACAGCATTCTCTTCCATGAAATGATCTAATATTTCCTGTTTGTGTCCTTCTTGTAAGTTGCTGCCCTCTAAAGGCCATAGCAAGCTATTAAAGCTAATAAAAACACTATGGTCAGATTTAACGCCCCTTGATCCGACCATGACAGAAAACCAATGTTCTTTGCAATTTAAAAATTACAGTACCTGTCACTTTCTTAGTTGGCCAAATGAGATCATTAAACCACCTCCATCATAGCTAATCGCAGCTATCAGTCAGCCATTTGAGTCCCTAATTATCCAATCATCATTGTTTGGGGCTGCTACCCTGTGTGAGGTCTGGTAACCAGTAATTGCTAACCGTTTTGTGTCAGAATGCTGAGGTACTTGGCAGCTTATCCTTTGCGCAGAATAACTGCAAGGTCTGTGCTCAGGGCCTTAACGCAACTCATATCTGTGTTTGGCATACCCAGAGTTATTCAGAGTGACCATATTTGATTCCAAATTGTTAGCCTAAATTTTAAAACTGCAAAGAAATCAAACAGTCATCACCTTATCACACACAGAACCAAGGTGCTTCAGAGCAGTTTCACCATACGCTTGAATCCCTTTTGCAGACTTTTTTACTGAGTTTAGTCAGACTGACATGCATTGACAAAGCACCAAAAAGCATGCAGACACCAACAGAGAGAGCTTTTGTTTGGGGAAAGACATTATATTTTAGCGTGAAGTTTAACTGTTTGTTGTTTGTTTTTAGGACCTCCATGTCCTCTTTTGTGCTTGACTTTGTTGCTGTTTGCCACTAGAAGCTGTTTGGTTTTATTCACTCCATGAATATCGTGCTGCTTGTTTGTTTTGTCATGTCTTTATCAACAGTACTTTGCATTTCTAACTGACACAGTGACCAGCGGATGGTAGATGAGTGTCAGCTCACTTACTGCCCACTGAGAGATAGAAAAGCGAAAAATGTGCCATCCACGACTTTTTGCCTCACGCTATTCCAGCGCATACGCTCTCCTCCTACTTTGTTTCTTTCTCTTCTCTTTACTAACCCCCACACACACATGCAGGCACGCTGCCTTAGGCATCACACACATCAATCTGTGAGTGACTCTCTACGAGGGCTCACAATTGCCATTACACACATGTCCAGGTAGCACAGCCACCCCTAGCATCCAGTGTGTTCAGCTCTGCTGTGCGCCATCTTGTGTGTGTTTTAAAGAACACGTGGAGCTCGTGGTGTTGCAACCACTGTCTTGTTCAAACTTAGCGCGTCACCTTCAGTGACTAACATGTGACCTGACCTAACCACATCAGCCGTTTGGAGACTCATCCGCTATCTTAATCGTAATATCCAAAACTGATAAGAAAAGTTTCTGCTGTCTAGAAGAAATCTTTTGTATTTCTGAATTGTATTGTAGGCCGAATAGAATAATCTTAGGCTGTCCTTTCCACACCCTCACCCTAAGAATTTAGTCAAATACGCTAACACACACTTGAAAATGCCCTTAGCCCTGCCTACAAGAACAGTACAATTAATTATAAAGAATATTTTGAGTGCTAGTACACTGCTTTTAATTGTTACTGTGTGCTCAAAAAATTAAAACACAGCTGGTCTTGAATACAGAACTGATTTTCCACCCCAAAGTCAAATCCTCTCAAGCACAATTGTCCAATTACAATTTTGGAGGTGTCTTTTGGATTTCACCCTGAGACATAGAGTATGATGAATGAAATTGAGTTGGTCGAGGAAAATGAATTAAAAAATGTCTTTTGTAGGTAAGGCAGACATCAGTACATTCAGGCTCACACTGTGCACATGAGGCCTGGAGTCTTGTGGTGATTTTTTAACTCTGATATAAGTCTTTGGTAAACAAAAAATAAATTGTATCAGGGATTATGCAAAGGAATCGCCTTGATTAATAACAAGGCCAAATAATTATTTTTAGGCAATATGTGAAAGAAAATGATGAAAAATGCCTAAGGAAGTGTTGCTAAGTCTGGCAAACAGTGCAACACAAATTCAATGTCCTCAAGAAATTTTGTTTGGAAAAATCAGATTCACTTTTCAACTTCTAAGCAGAAATACAAATTAACTGAAACCCAGATGACTTGCTCGAGGCATTGTGGATCAACACTGGTGGATCATGCTACCAGTTTTATCCAAATATTCAGTTTATCTGGGATAAATTTATGGCAGCATTTAAAAAAAAGAGGAATAAATAACATCCACCCACAAAAAACACTAATAGCAAATGGTGGCTTCAGAAAAACACTGCAGGGCTAAAAGAGTGATATTGGATAGTTACTCTCAGTAAACAGATGTTCTTTCATTACTATTTTTCTTTGTTTCCCTTCTTGTTTCAAGTCTAATTTGTTTGTTGCATAACTGCAGTATTTGTCTGTTTAATTGCTGAACTCATGTTATTATTCTGTTTTATAAGTTACCTGCTGAATTCAATATAAATTATTATTCTTGGGAGGATTTTAGAAACTCTGCCATCTCTAGAGCATTTTTATTTCAGTTACAAAACCTTGGCCTAATATTCAGTCAGTCAAATAAGCATGATGTATTGCTTTCAAAAGCTACAGAAATTAGTTGAGCATCTCTAGTTTATGAAAAAAATATAATCACTGGACCTCAGAAGAAGCACAACCTCTGAGCCTGTGCCTCCCTGTACTGCCTGTCAAAATGATTTTTACATGTTAGTGTTTGCTTTCAAGTCAGGGGCAGGTCTCACTCCAGCCTACACTGTTGACCTTTCCTCTCAATACACTTCTTTTCTTGGCCTGAGGTCTACCAACCAGTTGTTCTTGACTGTCCCCAGGGCCGGACCGAAGCTGAAGGCCAGTGGCACATTTTCTGTCAAGGCTTTAAAGCTGGAAAGGTGGAATAGCCTTCAGCTGGACATCAGGCGAGCAACCTTGCTGTCTTCTCTGATATCCCACCACATGCATTATTATTCCCTCTATATGTGTATATCTGGCACTGGTGTAAAGCTATTTGTTTAAGTTCCTCAGTGCATCTATAGAATGTGTTTACATGCAGCACAGGAAGTTAAGGTTTGTTTTGAGAATATTTAGCAACTAAACTGAGAAAAAGTTGCAGTGCATATGATAAATAAAAAATAAAAAAATGTAGCCAAGAAAGCTTTTACTTTCTGCAGAAACTGTGGATAAAGCACATGCTGGCCAACTTTGAAGGAATGACTTCTTTACAAATGCATCAGAAAAAAAAGGAAACAGAAGAGTTTATGAAATATGAAAGAACATTTTGCTGGCTTCATCTTTGCTATTTAATATAAGCTATTAACTCTGGAAAAAAAAAAATAATTGGGATCATTTTGCTGCTCAAATGCTACCAGAAACTTTTAAAGGTGAAATATTTTCCTGCATGTTACTCATTAAAAATCAACAAACCTTAAATGTCAATAAGATAAACTGACAGTTTAATGTGTTTTGTAATATTTGAAACTAATTTGAACCTAGTTATGTAAAATTTGAATTATTTACCTTCTAACTTCATGAAAAAAAACAAATAAATGGCAGAGCACCATTATGGTGCACCCGAGCAGCACTAAACCTAAGATTACCATTATCTTTTCAATATAAAATAAAACATGAAGAGAGCTACTTTTGTTAGGACAAGAGATTGTTAAAGCTTTAAAAGAAATTATCCAAAAGCAAAGCAAACTACAGACATGAACCAAAAGTGAGCTTTCGATAAAAAAAAAAGATTAAAAAATGAATCACAGAAGCAAAAGGCAGCAAAAAGAAATCAAAAAACTAAGGAAATGCAAAAATTAAAATAGGACAGAAACAAGAACACAGAACCAAGCAGCAGAAAAAGGAATGAGGAACGACGACAGAGAGACAGATAGACTTACAAAGACAAAGGGGGAAACACAAAGACTATATACACACTGACAGTAATGAGGCACAGGTAGGTATCAGGTAATTAAAAAGGAGAGAAACTTGACAGGACATTGGAAAGTAAAGAAAACACAAGACAAAGGCCGACAATAAAACATAAAGTAACTACAAAAGTAACTAAGAACTACAGAGTGAATATGTGATTTCACAAGAGGAGGATGCCTAATTAAGTAAATATATAATAAGTGTAATGATTGTCTTTTGGATTATAAAAAAGTTATACTTAATAAAGCCCTGTATTGTTAATCTACGCACCATGCTTAAAATAATTTCTCATTTTTGATGGACATTGATATGCTTGAAGCTATTAAGAATGCTCTTTTAAAATAGTTTTCACTATCAATTGCTCAATTTGTTATGATTCATAAAGCATCTGAAATTACTTAAAAAAAACATTTTTATTATTTAAATACACCCCCCCCCCAAAAAAAATACATTTTACTGATAGGACTTAAATTGAAAGTTAACATCTGATTTGTTAGCCTTGAAAACTTTAACCACTCAGAAACATAAACTGCTTTTCAAATTTCTTTATTAAGATGCGACTGAGTAAGGATGTTCTATTGACTGATATAATATAAATATAGGCTGCTACACTATATGTGAACTTATTCTCCATGCACTTTAGAGACAAGTCTCTCAATAGACAGCTATAATGTGCAGGATGAGGGTCACATGACCAGTGAAAGAAACCCAAGTATAGATCAGTATCCTATTACTGCAAAGCCTGCAAGGTAAAAAGGCAATTGATGGTAAAGTCGACAAAACAACTAAATCAAATCAGTACATTTCTACAATTAACTAACATTTTACATTAAATAATTCTATAAACATAAAGATTAATTCAAAAGTGTGAAAATGAATTGGTCCTTCATATCCCCTCCCCCTCTCTGTAATGAACAGGGTTCCCAACTTGGAGCAGGCTTCACAAATGAAATTATTCCATCTGTGACACCTTAATACGACAGGGGGCTTCAGAAACTTAAGTACTCTTGCCAGGAGGGTTGGCCAGTAATTAGGATGCATTACATGGCATCTATCTACCTCCTATATTAATCCTCTGACATTCTGCAGATTGCCACAAACCTGAAATCTGAAAATACCGGCGCAGCAGGGCGTGCTGGTAGGACTCCTGCCACCCACATATGACTGAAATTGTAAGAAGGTAGACACACGGAGGACAGAGGAAGAAATGGCCAACTTTGAAAACAGCACGTTATATTGGTTAATGATTTTTTTACTTTTTGCAGAATGAGAAGTGGTCAACCCTGTACTTCTATAAGAGGCTTATAAGCCTTATGCTTCATTATGTGCCTTATTTACATTCTTAATGATAATAATTCCTTTGACTTTATGATCTCAGATTTACATTTAGATTTTCTGGTGAAAAGGAGATTTAAAAAGAAAATTTAATTAGTATTAGAAACAAACAAAATTATTATTAATATTTTCCAACTCTGTGTCCTTGGTATTTGTTTTTTTTGTGTGGATTTGTGCTCTGCTCTCCTTTCTAGTCTCTTTTGTACAAAAGCTTGTCTGGTCCAGATTCTAGCAGCCGTATTAACAAAACTGTGTGTAGGGCATCCATACTAAGATACTGCATAAAGAAAAGGCAGACATATTGTATGGGGGGGGATGAAAAAAGTGTTCACTAGCTGTTTGCCCGTGGTAAATCACACTCCACTCAAAATGTGCACATGTGGACATACCTCATACTTCACTATACACTCACACAGTTATCCATAACTGCAAAACCCTTACAAATACTGATACATATTCTGTTTAATGGGTAGGATGGCAGAGGTGCTTCAAACTGGAGAAAGCATAAGAGGCTGATGACTGTAACATATGTTAATGCAGTCAGTTTATCAACAGGACAGTATTATACAGGGTTCTCAGACATGAAGGTGGATGCCAAGCAGAAGCACATTGCTGCAGACTGTATAGAGCATTAACTGTGTGGGCAGCAGACACCGGAGCTCACAGCTTATTCAAAAAGCATCTTTCTAAAGGCGCTTGGCTGAAGAGACTTTACACTCAACATTTGGAAAAAAAAAAAAAACATTGTGTGTGATTCCAACTGACCAAGACAGAGTGTGGGCAACACAGCAGCCATCTTCTGGACTGTTTAGGACTTGGGATGTCGAAATAAGCCAGGAGCTGATGTAACCACTGTCAGCTGCAGAGCAGACTATAACAGAATGCACATATACCAAACACATGTAACTCAGCCAGCCTGAATGCCTGTTTATCTACCTCGGCATCTGCATAAATAGTTTACTGTGGCTTCAAATTGTTTGCGTGCTTGGCCTGTTTCTGTACGTATGCACATTCAAGTTAGTTTGATAAATTATAGCTTTTACATAGAAAGTGGAGTGTGCCCAGTTTCAAATCCCCTTTTATGTATACCGTCCAGTCTAATGCAATCTAATATAGTCTCAGTAATTTAAAACTCATAATTATGTAAAATATATAACTGTGAGATATGGATGCTGACATCTAGTAAATTTTTTTTTAAATTACACCATTAACTTTTACTTGAACCATACATGTCAATCCACCCATTCCACTTCCAATCAATACAGTCCACTTAAAGTACTTTAAATATGTCTGCTTATATTATTTCTACCATCTATACTGCTTATTCTCTATTCTGTCTGTGTGCTTGTAGTCTACTTATCTTATTCCCATTCTGCGCCTTATCCCTGTTTTGCTGCTGCAATGATCCAATATCCCCACAGCAATCGATAAAGTTTCATCTCTCTTATTGAGGTATCAAGAGGTTTCAGTCACCTCAGTGGCTGTCTCATAGTGAAGGACATAAGTTCTAAAAAGGCACCTGTAATACCTGTTCGATCACTTCAGGTTGTAAGGACAAATAAGATGCACCTCTGTCGACATATCATGATGATAAGTAAAAGATCTATTATCCCCCTTTCCAAGAGATTAGTCCAGAAGTCTCTATGAATTAGTAGCCTCAACTGCTTTTATTGATGCACAGTTGCTACTTTTTTTTACTGTGGAAATAATGTAATGCATTTGTATCAGGCTATGCTCATCAATACAAAAGACCTAATACTTCAAATATTTGCTAATTTTCCCTCTCTTCTAACAGCAAACTGTCACTCAGAAAAGAACCTCGACGCCTTTGTAATTATCGTAGTCATGAGACTAACATTGATCCATGTCCTGCCAAAAAAAAAAAAACAACAGATGAAACAGAAAAGTGCTGCTTATCTTTCACCTTATCTTGTCATAGATATGTGTCTGCACTCTTCTGGACTGCTGCTGAACACATGCAGCGTTTTGCTCTCATCTAGCTTTAGTAAATAGCCTGTTGTGAGAAAGGTCAAGTCCAAACATGTTTTGGGTCAGCCCAGTCTGTTATAGTTCCTTTATTGATGTGTGCTCGGGAATTACAGCTCAGTGCCACTGACTATATGCACACAATATTCTGGTTATTGATCGAGGTATTGAAGTATAATGCTGTCACTCATGTAAACACCTTACCCTTTAAGCATTACCCGATAAAGCCCTAATTATTAGATAGCTGGGTTACACCTGTATTAACCAGAATATTTGAACACGCATACACCTTATCCCTTTAACCATGTGGGCATGATTTTGTGTGCATGTGCACTTAGGAAAGGTAAAAGATAGTCATTCCTTGAAAAACATGGTGCATAACAGGCGAAGTTCAAAACTTTTGGAAAGATGTGGAGACAGAGATTTTCTTATGCTGCATGAACAAGATGGACATTCAGCAAAATTGAGTGAAAAACGGGTAGTGGGCACTAAGGGGTTTCATGTATTGAGGAATACAATCGGGCTAATGCTGGCCGTAAACAGGTCTGCCCTGGTCTGTCTTTAACTAGGGTAATCTCAGTAAGCGGAATGTTGAGTGCAATGTATACATAGCCGCTGTTTAAAGGTCTGATGCACCTATTCAATATCAATAAACTAAGTGCAACAAAAGTCGATTGCTGTCTCAAATAAAAACATCTGTGTTTTGGTCAAAAAACTGCACTTGAACAGACTGTAAATACAACAGCTGACAGTCAACTAGCATTCTGCGTCTGCATAGGAGATAACTCTCCAGACCACCAGGTGGCTGTATTTGGTATTTGTCAGTGAAATCAAAGATGTTGGAAGACTCAGCATGTTGATTAAAAAAAGGAGTTTTTGCTTACTTGCACATTGCTCTCATTATTTATTGGACAACTACATGGTGTTAACTACTTTTTGCTTCAAGAATATGTTCGGAAAATAATCACAATGTTTTAAGTACAGAGTCTTTTGTTTTTGGAAGAAGAAATGGAGAAGTGAAGAAGAAACAAAAATAGAAACTGCACTTGAGTAAAATCATAGATCCTACAACAAAATGTAAATGTTTCCTGGATGTCTGTCGAAAGCTGGAGTTAAAAGAATCCTTAGATATTTAAAATGTTGCTAAGTTTGTTGCTGTTTTTCTAGACATGTTAAGGGAAGTTATCAGTTCGGTCATCCAGAGGCAATACAGTAGAAAGAATGTATTTCCATAGGATCAGCGGTCAATTAGAGTGTTTATAATCACCAAAGGACTCTGCCACTGATTCAACATGCTGAATTGGCTGAAAAGCTGCTTCCACGGGCCAAAAGGAGCCAACAGTGCAGGACACAGCGAGAGGACTAGCAAAACAGATGCTCAACTATGACCCAGCAGCCGACCATCAGCATGTCAGGGCGCTAACGCAGTGTAAGTCTTGTTAACACATCCACACTTTGTGGCTGCGACATGGAAAGTGAACTCTGTGACAGCTCTGCAAGAGTTTTCTTTTTCTTTGTTCCTTATTTAAATGAACTTTACATCTAAAAAAGTGATGCTCTCTGTATTATGATTTAGAGTAAATTTAATTATCTTTATGTATTATCCATCAACACATACATGCAAGCCCACATTCTTAGTACACTACCTTGCAAACTAAATGGTATTTCTTTGGCTCACTGTAATCATTATGATGAAATTATAACAAGCCTACAACTCATGGATCTGTTACCCAAACTGCACCTCCTGCATTTTATTTGATCCAGTTTTGCAATGTTATTGTGCTTGCACAGCTACTGAATACAGAGTTGTGAGACTTTAAGACAGAATTGTTTGGGTTTTGATGCTTTAACTGATTTTGGATGCAGGGCTCGTACTGCATCTTGTCCTTTGGGATGTTATTTTGTTATATTGTATATTGATGTTATTTTGTTATATTGTAATACTGTCTTTTTTGCAGCTGCCAGGACTCTGTTACAAGAGTTTTTTTTTTTCTTAATTGAATTTATTCTTGTAAAATAAAGGTTACATTTTAAAAAAATCAATGAAATTGAATAAAAAAACCTGAAGTGTGTCTGTAAACTGGTATAGATGTTTACAATGGATATTTTGTGTGACAGTTTGTTAACAATTGTTGTCCATTTCCTTTTAAAGTCATTGGATTGGCCCCACCTTTTGTCCATCAAAAGAAATGTTACTGCATTTTCCATTATGGACAGTTATCTTGGTGAGTGATGGAAAAAGAGATTTTGTGAAACCAGCTCTTAACTTCGCGGTGGTTCTCATCAAAATGTTCTGACTTTTTTAAGCATGAAATAAACCTTTGATAAAAGTCCATATGAAATCACTTCTCTGTCACATTCTTCTTTTTGATTTTACTCTGTTTCCCATTTTGACCCTCTTGTCACTTGCAGTTTTTTCAGTGAGGCTTCATGTGCACAGTTCAACATTACCATATCTGACCTATTCTTCCTATTCTTATTCTTATTCTTATTCTCTCTCCTGTCCTCATAGGTCCAGTAAAATCCCTTCAGTTACCTCAACTCATCTTCCCATATCGAAGATTTTAGAAAAATCAACAGTGTTGTTATATTCTTTTTAACTATGGAACTTCAAAGGGTATTTTAACACTGATTATGTCCATGCTTCAGCAGATGCAAGTCAAAGCATAATGATTGAATTTTTGTATTATTATCATTATTAATTAAAGAGCATGGCATAGACCTACTCCATATGTAAAGTGCCCTGAGACAAAGTATGTTTTGATATGGCTATATATAAATAAAATTGATATGACTTTTTGAGTGTTTGAAGAGTTTGTTAATTTGTCATTAAACACTTTGTTAAACTAATGAAAGCTGCAGACACAGTGGCATTTAGTGGTTTACTGTACCAGCCCCATTTTCATTCTCCTTTAAGCACAAAGTGTTGATTTGGCTTGTGTCAACCTTGTTGATCCACTGAGTGCAAGACTATCCATCTTTCAATGCTAAATCCCTCCGCTGCCACAACAATTTATCACATTCAATAACAGGTGGATAATCATCTTCAAAAGTGACATTGCAATTGGTATATGAAGAAAACACATTAAGGCTTTTCTACAAGGTGCTCTCGTCCTGTCTTGTTACAAGAAACACAATGGGTGCTAGCAAGTCAGTCAAGCATCAATTATTGCTGTTGACATTTGCAGATTTGCGCAAATATCAAAGGGGACTTTTGGGGGTTATTTTCAGTTGTGGAGGTAACATGCATTTTCACCCTGGAGGCAGGGATGCAGAAATAGAGCGTAGAGGAATAGACGAGAGTGGACAACCGGGGGGGAACAGTGATAAATGAGCTGACAAATGTTGTTTGTGTAAGATCATGATAGCCGTGAGAGAGCTATAATCCACACTGGCGAGCTGAGCCAGAGGGCCGCATGCGCTGGGAAGAAGGCAGGCAGAAAACAGAGGTGTATGTGTGTGTGTGTGTGTGTGTGTGTGGGTGTGTGAACAAGAAAGATGGGAAGAAAAAGAAAGCTGGGCACAGAGAGAGGAACAGCTAATCCATATCATCAGCAGTCTGGCTAAAAGACAACAGGCATTTCTTGCGCCATGTTGAAACAGACATCATCAAACACACTCCCAAACAAAGCCTTTTTAATGAGTAGTTTTTATCTTGGTGCATCATCTGTGTACCTTCACATATTTTTTCACAGAGAACACAGCACTAGTATTTCTTCCTGGTACGATGCCTGTGCCCATTCATGTTTCAATCCCACATCAATATCCCCATCTAAGCGGACAGAGAAGGAGTGGATGTGCTCATATTTCTATAATAAGAAAACTATCGAGATGCTGAGGTCAAGGAGCCCTGAAGGCTGTAGCTCAGCTCACCCACCCTGCTCTAATTGTTGACATATTTTTCCTGCCATGCTCGACCAATTGAGCATCCACTTAGTCCCTTCACTCCAACACCCTTTGTCCAGTCATAGCATAGACTGCAGGCCTGTCAAGCTCTGCTGGTACTGCATGTATTGAGCTGCTGTAGGAGCAAGACATTACACACAGGGAGTCTGGATATATATTTTTAAGCTGTCTCAAGAAAATACAAGGCAAAATTACAAGTAATCAATTAAACAGTGCATTGGTTTGCACTCTCATATATTAGCATGCATGGGTAACTAGCTAACTACAAAATAAAATGTCTTGACAGCCACAGAATGGCAGGCAGTGAACATTGCAAGAGAGAACAGATTAACCTAACTTTGTTTTTCTTTGACTTTGGATTTAATGCCATCATCGGGTTAAAAAAATGTATTCATCAACTGCAAAATGAATGAAATTCATCAGTTTCATTTAAATTAATGAATGAGGTACAACCTGTTAAACGTCAGCAGAAAAAAGGAGGTAGTCAGCCATGTAATATAAAAACTTTTACTCACTTCTGTGTAAAAAAGGAAAATTCATCAAGTACTGAGAATTGTAGTTCTAATTCCACACAGGTAATTATGGTAAAGTGCACATATGACATGCTAGAGCTTGACAGAGAGCAAAAATAAGAGCAGGGCTTAGCCAAGGGTCATTTTTCTTCTTCTTTCTTAGATCCTCTATCCACGCCTCTCACATGTTCATCCCTTGGTATATTGTTGTGATGGACCAGCAGCCTGCCTCTCAGCTGAAACCTTAACAGCCCTTATTAACTACATAATGGTTGTTCAAGCCCTCTTCCTCGCATTTGCATTTTTTCCCAGTTTGAACCATTTAAGACAATCAATAAATAAGAGGACTGCTCTTTTATGCTTCTGTCCCCTCTGGCGACAGGGTGTTGTGATCTTCTCTATTACTGTGCCTTAAAATGTGGCATTTAGAAAAGTGAGCATGCTCAGTATGTCTCTCTGAGCTCTTTTAACAGTTTCTTTGATCTCTGTGGATATTTATAAGCTCAGTAAGAGGTTATGCTTGGGCAATAACTGAAGAGAAAGACGCATCATCAGGATCTTAATAAGGTTTCCTACCAATTACAGTTGAAGTGAATTTTTATGGAAATAAATTATTTTTTCTGTTTGCTGGAAGACATTGAAATGTGAAATGGGGAAAAGAGGAAACAGTCTGCCGTATTGCAAAAATGGCTCAAGGTGTTCTCACACACACACAGACACACACACACACACACACCTACACACACACAAATGCACGCATACACACAGACACACAAAAATAAATACTATGGAATTGGTATTGTGTATTTTTTTCCCAGCAGTCCTCTTGAGCCTTATCTATTTTGTCAGCTGAAACAGCTTTTGCAGTTCAACCTATCAGCCGCCTCTTTTTAACTCTAAATTGCGAGTTCTTGATAATCCCAAATCCTTTGATCAAAGGTTTGGTTTCATAATACTGATAGATATTCTACTCTTCTGGACAGGCTAAGTGGTAGCTATGGGCTTTACAGGGGGATAGTGCGGCAAAAAGCACAGAAAGATGTTTAGCAGGAAATGCAAACTGATTTGAGGAGGAGGAAGACACTTATTTTATTAAAGTCATGGTTGTGTTCTGTGGCCAGCCTGCCATCATTGGATCAGCCTTGAAATAACAGAAACACATCATGTCTGTCGATTTCAAAGCAAGAGGGCTTTAAAAGATCTGTCAGCTTTGAGAAAATATTTTGAGTACCAGTGGAGTATAATGCTTAGTTAACATGACTCTGTACCACTCTGCTTTGCACACAGTCATTTCCCCAGTCACCTCCAAATCACCAAGTTATTCAGCATCTAATTTGTACTGTCGTTAATACAATACAATCGTCTGTGATATTAAACATTGTCAGTTAAGACTGAAACCCAATGCCAATTCAGATTATTTATTCATTAAATCACTGAACTCGACCCAATTAAATCAAATTAAACAAACACATGATATAGGCCTTAAGAAAAGTATACCTTTTGTTTAAATCAAGAAAAGTAGGCCCTTTTAACTAGTTTAACTACAATATTGTCTGAAGCTACTAGATGGGAAACGTCAGATAAAATTTGCACAACATGCAGGTCACATTTATAAACGCACAAAAAAATATGCATTAATTGTTTTGCCAAAGTTTGATATGTGTTCACCTAAGTTAACTGGATCTACAATTTTAAATATCTACATATACCTCAGTCTGTTACCTTTTCATAGTGGTTGAAAGAACTGCCTTCAGTTGAGGAACCAGATGTCTGGAGTAGAAAGGGAAATGAGAGGGATAAAATTTGATGTCCTTGACCCTTAAAATGACAGTATTTGTCAAACAAGGTAATCCCCACTTGATATTTGGGTGAATGCGTTAACGTGAGAGAACTAAGTGCACATGCACAGCAGAACTCAAAATCCCTCCTTAAAAGTTTTTTTTTTTTTGGTAATAATGTTACTTATAAGCTTAATAATATAAAACTGGAAATGTGGGAAAACAGCTTGTCTAGCTTAAACCTAAAGTAACACTTACCAGCAGCCTTAGCAAAAATAAGGTGTAAAATTCATTATATTCCCATTTGAACAAAAACTGAAGTATGAGACTTAGAAGTTGTGGGTTAATTAGGGGTTTAAGTGCTGCCCTTTGACTTGTGTGCACAGTGACTTCCTGTAGTCTTACCTTCAGACAGAGCCAGACTAGCTGTTCATCCAGTCTTTATGATGAGCTCTCCAGACTGGCTGCAGGCTTTCGCTACATATTTAACTGATGAGAATCCTGAGAGTAATTTTGATTCCCACCCAACAAAGAAATTAAAGTTACTTCACAAAATGTCCAGCTATGCTCACAGACATTTCCTCTTTTGACTTGACGAACATTAAGTTGTGTTCTATTGCTCCCCAACTACCACGGCGTCACACATCAATGAGAAAGAACCATCAATCAATGTTTGGCAGGAAAAATAACCCTCTCTCCAGAACAGAAACTGGTAAATGTCAATAAAATTAGGTGTCTACTGAATGTTTGAAGCTTTACTTGTGGTTGCATGACTTTTGGGGCTTTAAGTGTTGCGTAAGTTGGGAGGAGAGAGCAAAGTGACAGGCAACAGCAGAGAACTGCACCTGTAAGAGCCGGGAGCAGAAAGGAGCTTCTGGAGGAATAAACATGTAAGTTATACCAGAAATAAGCCCTAACAGGTAGCTGTTTACTGATGGGAGGAGAGCTCTGAGTTTACTTTCTAAACATTTGGGATTGAAGAGACATTTATTTTCACTTCAACCTGTCTGCAGCAGCAAGCCTCTGAGTCTCGACCTGTGCCGTAATTAGTCTCTCTTCGTTGACTGCTTACTGGCAAGAACATGCACTTTACTGCATGAACATACAGAGGGGAGCGAGACACAAATGTTCTGTGCCCACTGTTGCTTGTTAACTTATAGGTAATTATAGTAATCTATCAGGCTGAGGCGAATAAAAGCAAATGATCCACATGTCAAACTGATGTGTGAAACTCACGATGAAAAACTGCAATAGAAGAAAGATGACTAAAGCACTGTGTTAGACTTAATAATGAAGAAGGAAACAATGTGGCAATAAAGGGTGATCATCAGACCAATTAACAGTACCTATCTGTCGGACCCTCTCTGTGATAAATGGTTCGCTCCCAAGGTTATGTTTTCTTTGTTGAATGTCATTCAGTTATTCATTATTTCGTGCTTTATTTTGAAATACCCACCTCACCTCTTGTTTTTGAAACTTCACTTCCTGCCACTGTTTGTGTTACCTTGTCTGCTCCTCCCTGATTAGTTTCACCTGTTCCTCATTAACCTTTGCCCCCTAGTGGATTTAATTGTTCTCTTCTTTTAGGTGCCTGTTCTTCTTTGAACACTGATGTCAAACACTTCTGCAGTCGTCCTTGTATTTTTAATACGGCTGGCTTTAATGAAAGGTCAGTACCTGGCACTCTCGTCTGCTGTTGTTCACTACTTTTTTGGAATAAGGATATATAAAACAAGTGCTGTGTGAAATACAGATCTGTAGATCCGATTCAGAACCGAATCACCATCCCAAACCTGCCTACATTAAGAAAACAGTGAAATTGCTATGTCTGTCAAACACCACAGTCACTATTCTCATATAAACTCTACCTTTTCTATAATTCAAGTTCCAAACCAATGCTGAAGTGATTTATGAGTCCTTATTTTCAAGGGTCGATCTTTAGAGTCATTATCACATACAAGATTTATATACAGCAAGTGATAATGAGAGTTACTGTCCTATGCTGACTTACCTTGACTAGGTTCAAACACAGCCTCATTTCTACATTAATTCCAGCCCTAAGGCTGTACATGGCCTCCAAGACCACTGATGTGGCTCAAACAGAAATTCAGGAGAAGAAAAGAGTAAGACAAAGAGATTGTCACACATTCTATAAAAAATGGAGAAAGAATCTTTTTACTGCTATTGTTGAATGCAAGCCAGTGAGTTGAGTGAGTATGTGGAGATGTGTTTCCATCTGTGGAAAAAGAAAGGCCAATCGTGCATCATTACAGTTCAGTACATGCTAAACTGTTGCTAGGACAAATGCCCTTGGAAAAAGGTAACACTAATAAGGTCGGGTTTACAACAACCAGCTTTTACTAGACAACATTCTGACAGATGCAATATTATGCAGACAATTTTTGTGGTGAGTCAGCTGACATCTAAAAAGTTGAAAACTAACATAGAAGAGGAACTACATGTTCCATGTTGTGGCTGCAGAGCTACTATCACCAGACAAAGCAGGACTGTGTCTAAGTGTCATTTTTCAGTAAGAATTCACAGAGATAAAGGGGATACATGTCGAGCTTGGTGATGTTGTGTGTATTGCACCTCTCAGAGCAGATCCTCCAGCTTTAAGATTCCTATCGTGCCTGCCTAAATTTGTGTAAAGACTTCTTTAAAACAATACTTTACACTGCACATCATTTTGAAATGGTGGATAACTTTGAGGATGTGGAGGAGCAAAGCATGATTCTATATTTTTTCATGGACTATGGTCAGACATGGCCAAATCAATGTATCAGTACACAAACTTATGTCAGCACAGCAGTACACTATGTTATAACCTAACAAAGCTGGCAATTTCCCTCAGTCAGATCTAGAACAGTAAAATTATAGTGCTAACAAGTCAATAAATTGAGTTAGATAACTTCTCTGTGGCTCAGGAGATAAAGTGGATTGTCTGCTCAACAGAAGATCAGTGATTGGATCCCAGGCTCCTCTAACATGTGGAGGTGTCTTTGGGGTAGATAATTAACTTTGCTCCCAACAACTGTGCCGTAAGTCTGAGTAGATGTGTCTTTGATGAAAGGTTGGTCCTTACTATAAGATTCCCTGGCCTTAGTATGTTAACGGGTAAATGCTAATGTGTAAAGTGCATGTAAATGCAGTTATTTGCCCATTAAGAATATATATTTAGGGTCCACAGTGGAAGAAGTGCTCCTACTTTTACATATTATCTGTCTGATTTGTTGTTTTCTATTTCCCTTAATGAAAATCTACTGAAAATAGACTTATATGATGCTGCCTCTACCATTGCATTTACCCATTTATCTTTAGTTCCAGCTATTTTCTCATTCCTAAAAATAATTCTGGAGGACATAATTAATTCTGGAGGACATAATTAAACTGAGTATAACTATAAAAATTACCTTGGATATATTTAGAAATGTCTGAGGCTGATCATAAGGATCATAATAATATGTCAATGTATGCCAATCTGGGCACATTTTAATGGGTCTGTTTTGTTTGAAATAAAGATGAGCAGATACAGATCCTCTCTTTTTTCAGAGTACTTTTTTATTATTGGCAACGAGCAGTACAGAAACATTCAGAGAGGCCTTTCATTTTTAGTCGGCACTGATGGTCACTTTTAACTTTCATTAAAATGACAAACGGCAGCAGTAGATCATATCTGACAACATTAAACTCGTCTGTTGTCTGATTAAAGTGCTGGCTGCAGCCAGTGTCTATACTTGGCCACAGATCATTTGTGAGGGAAGAACCTCCTCTCTTTGACACCACTATGCAACCAGAATGGACTCAGTGTTTTCATATTTCCAGCAAATAGGGACTAACATCTCTCTAATGAATGATGCCATATCAGTTTCAGGAGCCAAAAACCCCTGGTTAATCTTGTGTTTATATCATATCAGTATTTTGGGTTTTATGAAACTTTCAGTACCTTCAGTACTGCGAAATGCATACTTGTGAAATGGGTGTTAGATTTGCATTATTATACTGCTGGTTTATGACTGAAATCAACATTTTGGTTAATGTGGGTGTCAAATCAGACTCGACACTGGCAGACGGTCTGATCGGACATCTTAAATCTTTAAAAATAAACCATGATTTTAGTAAATGTGTAGAAGAATAGTCTCTCTGAAAGCTACACAGGGCTGATTTGGTGAGTCATCAAAATCAACCTCTATCTGCACCAACAGACTTTAATATTCCCCTGTACATACAAGATAATACAATAATTGGCAGGTGGTTGCCACAATCAACTCTGCTCAAAAATCTCACAATCTGTATTTTTCTGAAGAAACTGTTGCCTACAGGGTAATAAAACCTTTAGATTTTTATCAATTCATTATTTTTTTTTCCAGCATCATCAGAATAAACTTTTAAGTCAATGTTTGTCTGTTTATTAGAATAATTTAGTGTTTATGTTAATTTGACAGGGACTCATAATGCCCGTTGTCAGCTCTCTCTCAATCCCAGCTCATCACAAATGGAGGCTTGGTCAGAAGCCTTTGTGTTTTTAAAGCATTAAATGGCCTTATAGCATCTGTGTGTTAAGCACAAGGCTTTCTAGAAAGTGTTATTCAAATTGTAAACGTCTCAACCAGACAATGTAAAAAGATAAAAAAAAAAAAAATAATAGATTACTTGAGGTGAGACAGATTATACACTTTCCTGACTTTCAGCCGGGAGACTAGGGTTTAAATCCTGTGAAAGCAAAAATCAATTACCTTTTTCTAGACCTTACCAAGTCATTTTGTTACCAA
>JAPZDY010000013.1:18166404-18188668 GCA_029783645.1 Ctenochaetus hawaiiensis | reverse complement strand
AATAAAACATCATTGACCGCATAAAATAGTATTTGTAAAACATGCTTCTGGGACAATAAAAAACAATTAACTACATTGTATTTCAAAAAAAGTCAATTTTCTGGAAACTTTGCCCAACCACCATAGTTTCATGAAAAAAGTGTATGGATAACAGTCAAAGTTTAATTTTAGTCCGGCAGGTTAGAAGGGCAAGTTTTACACTATCTTTAAATCACTGTAAGATAAATAGCGTTTTTCAGAGTTAAAGTGCAGTGGCAACTCTCTGCTCATTAACTATGCATACTACCACAGTCTGCTCCCTAAAAGCTTTGTGATGGTCACATGCAGTTGATGTTATGATATAAAATAGAATATTTACCTACATCTGACAATGCAGATGTTGAGGGACACAGGGATTTTTTACAAAAAAATGTACGTGTATGATTCAGACCAAAAGCAACAGCAACTTTTTTCTTGCAAACATAATCTCTGACAAGAGTTGTCAATGGTCACTGAGTCCTTGTCACAAAAAGAAGTGATATTGGAAAACGTGCCTGTGACTGGAATAATGCTGCATCAGTTATGCACCTCTGTTCTATTCTTCCTTACTTTAATAATCAGCACTTAATCCCCATAAAGGATTGACAAATAACCTTAGCAGATGTAGCAAGCGCATCAGGTGATAGCAGGTCTATTAACATTAGGCTGTAACATGCTGACATTGCCAATAAAATGCAATAAATAAGACACAAAGCCTGAAATGAGCATAATGCTCATCAGTCCAACAGCAACATGGCCTGCTCCCAGTCTGACTTGCAGCCCACTGATTCACAAGGCTATAACCAATGTGTGAGTCAGTCCTATATGAACTCTAGTCAGACTTCTTGCTCAGTTACTTTCTCATTTTCTCTTCCTTTATTCTTCTGTCACTGTACTCCTCGGTCACTTTTCTTCACCTATCAAACAGCACTATGGTCTGTCCAGCCTCTATTTAGCTGAATGTTATTGTGTGAACTTAAACGAGTGTCGTAAAGTACCACGGCCCACTCTTGAGAGAGCTGTGACCCGCTACCAAAGTTACGTAGTGCCTAGTGCTGGAGAACAGGCCACTCCGTGGTAAAGGGATGAATGCCTTTCTTCCTGTTTAGAGCTATTGTAGTGATGGCTGGACTTCCAAACTCAATCTGTTATTAAATATTGCCAACCCTATTACCTGAAATATTAAATATTACCCTGTTTAATATTAAAAGGAATAAAAAATGAAAAAAAAAAATAGGGTTTGGCTCCATGTATGTCCTGATGTCACACATCAGCGATGGACATCTGGAAACATTCTGGACAGTCCTGAACAACACTCAGTTATCTAAGAATCACAACCTTTTATGTTTTCCTGATGTTTTTCCTTTCTGTAATTCCTTAGAAAAATGTGTCATTAAAATAGTCAATTATTGGTCATATGGACACCATACCTGCAACATTAAACCTTTAATTATAGTTTTGAAGTCTATACTGTGGAATGCAACATAGGAATGGGAAAAAAAATATATCACTTTCAAGTAAAGGACAGTATTTTTTCCATTCTCTTTCTCTCTTCTCTCCTTATCTCTGCCCTAACAAGTGTTGGAATCTTGTCATCTTCATTATCAGTTGCTATCATCAAAAGCCAACTTATTTCAGAAACACAGGACTGGCAAACATCACAAAAGCCGCAGCAGTTCAACAAAGTACAAATGCATGAATTGCTTGTGAGAATGCTGAAAAAAAGCAACGCTGTTGCCTGCATGACTGATGTTTCTAATAAATTTTCTGGTTTGAAAAAAAGATAAACTTAAAAAAGAGTGCAACTGAACTGAGGCCATGCTCAGTGTGGTCATGTGACTGTGTCACCCTGTCCTGAATTTCACCCATTCTTATCAGATTATTCTAAGTTAACTCCTCCAGCACCTCACAGCTTGGTCTCCCTCTCTAATCCCATATAAAGTTGAGAGCATATTAAGTGGAAGTGAGGGAGAGTTGCTACAGTCTCTAATTGGATTGGAGCTGGCGGGCATTGGCTCTGCGGCACAATGGGAGCAAACGAAAGTGAACAGGCAAACTCTCCTTGGCTGAGGATACAGTTATTTTTAGGCAGTGACAGAGAGGTAATTTACACAGATCAAATGGATTTTACACTTGTTTTTTTAAAATCTATAGACTGTACTGGGAGGATGACTCAGCGATTCGCTTTGAAGCCTCCCAGCAAGGAGGTTCTGTGATCGAACTCTAGTTGGCTGAGTTTTTTCTGGTTACTAAATAAATTGTAGATCTAGATTTTATTCTTAGCATTAGCACTAAAACATCCACCACTCAATTCTTCTAGTCCAAAATAAACTGTTCCACTGTTTCAGGCCGTCATTCATTTCTTACAATATACATTTATCTCTCTTAAGGTCAAAACTTTAGGTTCTGTATTTCTGTTCTTTTAATAGTGATTTTTCTTTTTCAAAAAGTCGCTTAACTAATGATAGTAAAAACACTCACAGCTGATGTTCAAATTGGGTGACTTCTACTCTGTGACATAATGATAAAGATTATCCCTTACTGTAAACTTTTGCTGTACTTGAAAATAAATCAGTGTTTATATTTGGAATAGTTTTAACACTTACTCTATGTGATGAGTGCGTTCTCAACAAACCATTATACTCAGTATCCTCTGTGTGCACAATTCGCTTCTTAGAACTGCTGTGGTAAACAAATGTAATTTCCTTCTCATTTCTAACATCAATCATTACTGGAAAACAGGACCAGTATTGGCTATGTGTTAAACTTGAAAATGTCTGGCTTTTCTACACTGCAATGGCAATATCAAAAAGCAGCAATCTTTAAATGCAATCAAATTCAAGTGATGCAGGACTTAATTCTTGGGAACTACCCTGGAAAGACCAATGGAGAGTAACGTTTATTGACACTTTCCAGTGTGGTTGGGTGACTTACTGTATTTGCTTCTAAAAATGCCCCTTTCCTGCCATTAACATAAAATACTTGTATAGTCACTGTCTGTGCTATGTAATGAGGCAATGGAGAGCCAGATGATTCATAATACATATCCTCCTGACAGTTTTTAAAGCAGATCTCTCTAAATTATAGCTATTAGCATGAATAATCAAAAAGAAAGGGTGAAGAGACCAAGGGCAGTGAAGGATGTAACATACACGAGGCTCGCCACCTCTTTATCACTTGACATGCTACGCTGCATGCTGAATAAGGAATGGCTGCCGATTTCTTTATCTCCCTCTCAACCCTTCTTTATCTCCCTCATAGACGTTTATGTAGGACTTGTTCAGGACTTAATTAGTGCAAGTCCACGTCGGAGCAGGTTCCAGGACCTCCCAGACTAGGACAGGTACCTATTTGATTTAATCAACCACAATATGTTTACAAGTTCAGTCACTTTTATTTTTGTCTCCCATTGCAGCTACCAATACACTGCTTATTTGGCAATTTATTTTGCAGTTTTAACCAAATTTTAAAAGAAGAGGAGAGAGACAGCAAGAGACATTAAGTGACACCTGAAACATGTGAGATTTGTGCATGACATGTGAGCTAAGTGTTGCAACTGAGATTTGAATTAGGACACTTTACAAGCAAATTACAAATTGGTAAAATGTCTGTTACACTTACTGTTGGCCCCACAATTAGGTAAGTGGGCGTTTGTGCTGTGAAATGCTAAAATGAGAATAGCTCAATTAGCAGGTGCCAGCATTGTGTGTGGTGCTAAAACAGAGTGAATGAAATAGATAAACAGAGACAAATAAACAGAACATATCACTTAGATTCTTAGCCTGCTTACTTTTTTGTCTTTATTAATAGAATTTTCGGACCATATTGAACTTTCCCTTCATTAGAACTAAAGGGAAAATGACAGGGAAGTAAAGGGACAATGAGGAAAAAAGAGAAAAAGGGAGAGAGGTCTAACTGCATACTGTAGTCAGCTGTTTACACACCTCTGCCTGCAGATTCTGATTGATTATTTTGAATACTCTCATTAATGTAATTAAAAATGCTTTGTTCCCTGCTTACTTTTTGTTGTTATGTTTAGTTTTTCAAGCAAATACCTAGTCTTTGTTTAGGCTCTGCAGATATTTTGGTGCAAACCCTGACTTTTTCTCACCCCATTACCTGCTGGAACAGAATTCTCTCTGTTCAGCTATTTACAAGTTAAGTAGTGGAGTTGTTGGGATATTTATGCAAGTTGCTCTGGAGTTGCAAATCCACTCTGGGCAAATTGTGCTAACAACTGTACTCCTCTAGGGCCATTTTCATGCTGGGGACAGGGTTGGTGTTTCAGCAAAAGCCAAAGACTGGCTGGATAGGAAAAGACTATCCTTTCTTAGCCCCTTTTACTGCAGTCAGTCAGGCCTATTCAGCTGTGAGCAGATAAGACGATGCGTTTAGCCTTTATTCATTACATCTTAGTCGTAAGAGTGGAGTCTTTCCAATTTTAGCATATTATTACTGTAACCTCTATAAGAATATGTCTTGAATGGGGCCACTGTCTCAGTGACCCTAGCTGTTATAGTGTTGCCATCTCTATGCCTGAACATTGTCAAAATATTATGTAGCTTCTATACTACCATATAAATGCGGTGTGCTTATCATGACATCTGTATATTAAGTACCTAGAAGGATCTAAAATACATCGGCAGTTGCTGAAATCCAGTCAAACTTAAATGTTTCAATATCACTGTGTCAAACTAAGTTGTAAACATCTCTGTTCTCCCAGCCTCCTTACAAATTTTAACAATCTAGGTGATGCAAAACTCAGGCCTGGAATTACTCGGTATCCTTGAATTCATCGCTGTCTTTGTCTTTCTGTTTTCTTTTCTTCCCTCAGGCAAGCCAGCACTGAGCTTCTCTCATGTTGCTGAGACCAGTTCTCCCCGCTGCCATTCCTTGTGCTCCAACCTTGCCTCTCCTGCCTCTTTAGGTGCCACAGCAACCCTCTACTTTTCTTAAGGTTACTGTAGTAATGCATGTCCAAGACACCTTGAGGTAATCTGGAGCTGGATAGGGCGGGTGTATGCATTTTTTTTTCCACAATGAACTCGTTGCTCCCAGAGCTGAAATGTACGCAATATTCATTTGAATACACATCTCTGACTGTGCTTGTGTTGACTGAGGTTCTAAGTTTTGCTTTGCAGCCAGTTTACCTGCAGTATAGTATAAAACCCCAACAGAATTGACAATGAGGGCTAACCAGTAGAGCATTAAGCATTGAGAAAAAAAAAGAGTTGTAATTCAACACAGGAAATATCCTGTCTGTAAAACTGCTTTGTGGGTGACTTTGTGAGTGATCCTTTTATATATATATATAAAATAAATATTAATTGCAACCTGGGCAACATATTAAGATTAATGCTCATTTCACAATATAAATGGATAATGGACTGCATTTATATATATTTGTACTTCACACACTGGTAGACCAGCAATCTGAATCAATTTGGGGTTCACCACCTTGCCCAAGGACACTTCCACATGCAGACTGAAGAAGCCGAGGATCGAACCACCCAACTTCTGATAAACAGACAACTCAGTCTTCCTTTCCACCCTAAACTCCAGCTGCCCCGAGCTCCCGGAATCACTTTGATTACATTTTCAAATACTTTTCTTCACAGACCTTCAGCTCCAGAACACTGTATTATTTCCTAATCCATAGTCATGACAGTCTTATTATATTTAGAATAACCTTTGTTGTGGGTGGTTCTTTGCTTCCATGTCTTGCCTTAAAACTGTTTTACACATACTTTCTCATTTATTATCAGCTATCTATCTAGCTAGCTAGCTAGCTAGCTAGCTAGATAGATAGATAGATAGATAGATAGGAGAGTGAATATAGATAAATGGAACGAAAACTTGAAAACTAAAATCCTTTAACTTGTTTCAAAAGTATCTCAGATGATTTAGCCTGGATCAAATCAGCTAAAAGAAAAATGTCAAAATATATTTAAAGAGCTAACAAAATGTATTGTGGTTCTTTACAACCTTCCAAGGCTTCAAGCAGCAATAATTGGCTTTTGGCCACTCAAGGGCAGGGGAGAAAGCTGTGATAACAATATTGACATATTGTCATTTTTAAACACCAGGCCCCTGAAAACTCTAAAATCTGAATTGGATGGTTTGGATTAGCTTCAGTAAGTTAACCTTGATGTAGGTGGGGCTTTCTTGAAAAAATAATGATCCAGTATTAATCACAATAACAGAAAAATAACAATGAAACTGCAATAATAAGCAATAATAGAAGATCTTGGAGTCACTATCAAATGGAAAGAACAAGGAAAAACCTCTAAGTGAAAACATGCATGTCAAACCGATGCAAATAGAGAACAATAGGAAAAGGATGGATGACTTAAATAAAGGACCCTTAATAACATTGGCCACTGTGAAACCAGTAGCCTTCCTCTGAGGGATAAATGCAGGGTAAAGGAGAGAGAACAGCTGGATAAAATGCAAACAAACACAAAAATATATAAAGTGAAGATTGGGGTAAAAATAATAGAGAGACAGCAACATGTCCATGTGTCTGTAACAGAAAAAGGGAAAGGCAGCCTATGAGTTGTGTAGAGAGGGGTAGAAAAAAAAGAGTGTGCCATATAATGTTATCTCAACTGGAAAGAGTTTAATAATTTTGTGTTGCAGAATGTATCAATATGGGTTAGGCCCAGCATTGTGAACCCCTCCCTGTTAAGTTGTTGCCTCTCAATGTAACTGGTAGGACTTCAAGGCTTTAGTACTATATTTCATCATATTTAAAACAAAGTAAAGTGAAATCATTTTTTTTCCTTTGTGTTGCTGAGGGACTAATATTTTAAAGTTGTTTTTACAAATGGCCCTTGTATGCTAAAGGCAGCATTTGTTAGCCCTCAAATACTCAATTACAGTCACAGATCATGGAACTTGTGGGTTATTATCCCTTACATATGGTTGTGAAGTGAGCTACATCTAGACACATCACAGACAACATCAACTTTGCTTGACAATTGACTTAACACTTTATGACAGGAGTCAGAAATATTCTCAAAGACTCTGTAGAGTTAATGGCAAGTTAAGATGCACACTTCTTCGAATAAGGTTTGGCCAGATATTAATTTTTATAACCTTAAATTGTTGCTGATTCAGAGTCAATCTCTACTCATTACAGAAGTAGGCAATTAAAGTTTCTTTGCAGATAAAAACTAAATCAGTAGAGGAGTCTACCTATTTTCCTATACAGTGCAAAGCACTATGATACTCTTTCCATCCCTGATTTGTATTTGACATGTTGCAGGTATCAGCCTGACCTCAAGTCACCTGACTGTCTCACTGCCTTTTTTCTGTGTGATCCAACTTTGTGGTTCAACTTTTGCTTTGGGTCAAATAGGTAGACCGTCATTTTTAGAATTATTATGACAACTCAAAGCAATGTTCACTTCCAAAACTTTGCAGTATCAAATGCATATTCCTGTGGAGTTTAAAGTTGTCTCTAAAAGGTTTTTAACTTGCTTTGCAGAAACATGCAGAGCATGGTGACTATAGTAACACTTGGTTTCCACAGCGACAGACTCTCTTAGCAAAAAAGATTCATAAACCAACAATTTAGATTTCTAAAAGGTTCCTGTGGTAGTATTTATTATTATATTCCAAACAACTTTTTAAACAAAATATGGCTAAATTACATTTTTCTGTTTGGAAGTACTTTTATGATCTCAAAAAACTGGTGGCCTAACCCCAAATTTTTAGTTCATTTCAGGGCAAAATGAACGCAAGATGTAAGAAACTGTGCTCTACTTTAAGACTCTCAGTCGTTGTGTAGGCTAGGTTTTACACCATGAAATGAAAACAAACTAAATGTGTGCAATCTTACGCCTTTTAAACTTTGATTTTTTCTTTCTTAATTTTTTTTTTTTTTTTTAGTGTCTGATTGGATTCCCTTAAGTGCTCTGGCTTCCTGCCATAGTCCGTAAACAGGCCAGCTAGGATATTTGGTGACCTAAAATTGCACATAATTGTGGATATGTGTGAGTGGCTGTTTCCTTATATCTAGAAGTGTGCTTTAGAAAAATCTGTTTTTCTAAATGTTTTGACTTGTGTGTGACTTGTTGTGGAAAATGAAAAAAATCACCATGTTAGCCTCACTGGCTAGCAATAAGTTGTTTTCTTTGCTGAGCCTCACCACACTGGTAGATGAGGCAGGGAGCCTCAGCTACAGCAATGGGAGATAATGGATGCTCCCTTAAATGGTAAAGTATCATATGTCTTCATGGACATGAATACAGCATCAGTGAAAGCTTTCCATTCTTGACAGAGGCCACATGAGTTTATCTAACAATGCAAAGTTGGAAACATTCACAGTTGAAATGAAATCTGTTGGATTTTGAGGTATGGATTGTTTTTGGAGCAGCAAAAGTAGGATGTTGCTTTAAGTAAGACTGTTTATAGAATTGTGGAATTTTTTTTTAGATATCAAGGGTTTTTTTTTCAAGGGGGCCAAAATAATTGAATTGCAATCAAGCACATGATTGTCCACAATTTACTCACGATAAATGGCAAATTGATTGTACATTTTTTTGTTGTTGTTGTATATGTTCCTCAAAAGGAAATTTGTCAAGTTTTTAAAGGATAACCTCTTAAAGTACTGCATGCTCACAAAATATGCTGAAAGCATTACATGGCAAACTCAAGCCCAACAAGCAACAACAGATGGTCAGAGCCACCATGGTCATGACTCTCTTTTTTCATTCCATTATCTCATGATCATAAAATATTTATTTAATCATCACAGGAAACAGATTGTTATCTTGTTATAATGGGATAGATTAATGTGCTATCATGAGATGACAAGGCTCGTTTTCTTGATATTGGGATAAATCAATGCATAATCACAAGGAAACAAAACTTCTTAGTTATTTGTTATCACTGGAACACCAGCCTTGTTTATCCTTGCTGACACATTGATGTATCCCATTCACATGATTATTAATTAATTTATCCAGATATCATGGTATAACAATAATAAAAAAATGTTGCAACCATGGTTACCACTTCTGAGATAACCATCTGGCAGGGCTTTAAAGCTGAATCGTTTCTATACGATCTAAATCAGTTTCCCCTTGCCATTCACAATGTCACTACTGAATCACTTCCAGAATTCTCAAACTGTGGGGCAGGCCAAGGGTCATAATCATAGAACATGGGTGTTAATCGTTCTTACAGAAAACAGAACAAAGCAAATGAAATACAAAATAAAAAATAAAAAAAATGGCAGTGAAAGCATTTTGCGTAAACTCATTATCATGTTAACTCTGACAGCCTGATTGCTTTTGTATATTATTCTGTGATTTAAACACAGATTTGTTGCTACAATGTATCATTATAAGGGAAGAATCATAGGGTGAGTTCCATAAAATGCATCCATTTTGATTCTTTGCAATCAAGCAATAGTTAGGATACTTTACCACAAAATTTTATTGCAATTCATATAGTTTGGATGCCTTGTAATGATGCTTTGTAATGGACAAACCATCTGACACTGACATTCTCTTAAATCTTGCCCTCTAAAACTTTTAGCTTGGCTAAAAATTTAGCAAAAGTTGCCTTATATCTGGAGTTGTTTTTCCATATTGTTGTTTGTTTGTGTGTTTAGATATTGCAGCTGTTGAAGTGACTCTAACCTCAAAGTAAATTACAAATTAAACATAGGAAATTAATTGCTAGAAAATCTGATGTGGAAAATTTTGTTGCGTCATTTCCCTTATGCTTGAGGTTCCAGCTCACTCTTGTTCAAGCTTTTCTTCATTTCTCTAATGCTAACCTAAGTTCGTCACCATTACCACTTCAACTAGTCTCTTGGAAACAAATGGAATTACATATTCACCTATCATAGATCTTATTAAGCTTTTCAATGCTCACAATAAGCTTCTTGGAACCCTTTTGGTGCCACCTAATTTAAGTGAATGCTCAAGAAAGCTTCATCCATGAAAGCTTAATCCATGATAATTTGGCTGTTATTACAGCACATTGCAGTATGTATGTTGAAGTAATTATGTTAAACACTTCAAAATTGACAGAAAATGCATTTTTTGAAGACCATGTAGTGACTATGATGACCTACATTTCTTATTGCATGAACACTGAGCCACTTTAATATATGCCACTGTTCTCGTCACTGCCTTAATAGCAAAAACATTCAGATGTTTTCACAACTGCTGGAGTGAGTAGATAATTTGATGACTGATGAGAGCTATTCAAAAGCACTGGTTGCGCTTCCCATACTTGCAGCATCTGTGTAGAGGTAGGCTATAAATTCCAAGATGCCATAATTCCTATTAAAATATATCTGATGGCATTCACAGCAACAGTATTACTTTCGTAGCTAATCTGCCAAACTGATAAGGTGAGAAAGTGAGTGTCTTACAGACAGAGAGCAAGTGGGATGACGCTAACAGACTCTCTATTTAATCAATGATCAGTACTATCTCAACCTCCTCATTCAAACAGATGCTGCTATGCTGCCAAAAAAATCTGATATATTTGCATAAACACCTTATCATTTAATTACAGCTGAGAGTTCTCCAATCATGCTATGAGATTATGCTTTTGTAGAGGCCTCAGTGACTAAAATGATTAAAAGCTGCAAGACAGCATGATGATGGAGACTATATACTGTACACTGTACAAAATAAGTCATAGTAAATTGGAAAGAACAGAAACCTTTGTAACCTCAGTATACAGTAGAATTCCAAATCGAAAAAAAAGGCACAACTGTAAAAAAATATAGTGATGTGGATGTTTTTGTATCTTATCTACAGCTTTCAAAGAGGACCTTTAAGTATGTTCATAAAAATGTTACTAAAAGACACTGTCCTGATGTGTGTGTGTTCATTGGATGTGTCTTTGTCAAACTTTGAATCTCCTCTTAGAGAAGTTTACTTTTATTCTAACTATCATAGTTGATATGATAGTAGTTTTCATTTCACTCATAATTTCATTGCACAACAGAGCATTTATATCAGTTAAACATGCTACAAATTTTTGCAACAGCAAATGTGAAAAGACCATGACACATATTGTCTTATTTGATCACTCTGATGTGGATTGTGTTCCTACATGAATGCCAAAGTCAAAACAGGTTTGATGGTTTGAAAGACTTGTTTCTGGTATGCATTTTAAGTTTTTGTTTGTTTGTTTGTTTTATGTGCAAGATAATGGCTGTGTCAGAAATCACTCATTACTTAATACTTAGTATTAAGGGCATTCTGTGTAGAATAATTTATAGTTAGTCCATCTGACATGTACTATTCATCATGTAGTGATAAGCAAGAACAAACAGTACCAAGGTAATAACTTTTAGAACAATGTGAAAATGCTATTATACATTGATTATTGTTTTCTGTATTATTGGTATATTTCTGATAAGAAGGGCAAACATTAACAAAAAAAGAAAAAACCAAAAAAAAGAATTAAATGAGACATAATTTTGTGCCACTAGCAAGACACTGTAACTCATAATTGAAAAAATGAACAAGATACTCTGCTTTTAAGTTTATATTTTCAATTTTTTTTACTGTCACAAAGCTTTCAGCAACATTTTTTTTTTTCATTTCAGGACACCCTGGTGTCAGTTTCAATATATATATTCACAGCATGAACAAACATCTCAATATTGTGCCTTGAACCATCAAGTACCTGTCCTGGTCTTACACTTTGATGTTATGTCACTTTTCAAACTCACTTCCAATCAGACTTTTTTCAACCTTTTACAGCCAAGAAAATACAAAGAAACAAGTATGATCTTTGCTTCCATGATGTAGGGCAAGAGTACAATGAGATTGTCTGTAATTTTTTATTTATTTATTTATTTTTTAAATCAGTACATTGAAAAGGAACTATAAATATTTTAACAATAATGATACATAAGAATTTAATAAAAAAAATACAGGGTCATTGTGTGTTTTGGTAAATATAAGCATCAGAAGAAGATACTGCCTCACTCATGGATGGATGGATGGATGGATGGATAGATAGATGCAGTTAAAACCTGAGAATTGACATTTGAATTGTGCTGTAATTGTTGTTAAAATGTTATCACCCTTTGACTTTAGAGATAGACTGACTAGTAATATGGTGAATGAGTTCTCTGTTTCACTGACTTGAGCAAACTGGGTGATTGTTTTATTGAGAAGATGTTTTCTGGTTTTGTCTCTGATGTGCAGCTGCTCTGCCTCACACCTCTTTACAAATTCAATGTAATTTCAACTGCTGCTACTCAAGTAGCTTGTAAGCTCTGTTAGCTCTGTGGCTAACTGACTGCATGGAACACAGAAAACTGTTTTGCTTCACACCTATCATACTAACTTTGCCTGTCATAGGCAGGAGATTTTCATATTCTGGGGCTGAGACCCAGTGGAGATTGCTGGTTGTTGAGTGAGGAAGCTGACCAGAAAAAAACAAACAAACAAAAAAACACATGGGTAAATATTGGACTTACTCAAGCTCATTGGCAAGAACTTTGCAAAATAAAAGAGTGTAAGTCAGAATTTGTGGACTTCTCATTGCTGGACTGGTTAGTAATATGAGCTGGATTGTGTTGTTGCATTTGCTCGATGTTTGGCTGAATAACCAAAGTTGTTAACTTGCTTGTTTTTGATCACAAGCTTCATCATTTCTAAATAGTTTTAGCTTTTAATGGCTGTGACCAGGTGTTTGCAGCATATTGTGTCTGGCTCTGGTTATGTTAGCTTGCCTTGCTGCTATTATAATTTGCACAATGCTTGCGCAAATTTGGGCTGTCATTTCATGACTTAGGTTTTCTGGACATAATACTGTTACAGTATTAATTTTTGGTGGGAAAAAACAAATCATCCTTCAGAGGGTCACTCACGTTGAATATTTTCAGCTCATATGAATATGTGAAAGAGGTCCAAAGAAGTGCGGCTTTTTCGAGAGTGGCATCTCAAGATGTACCAGGATGCAATTCTACATATTAGAGACAATATACTTGTGGAAGAAAGTACATTTTCTGTATTGTCAGTCATCTGCATATAATTGCATAAAATGATCATGTATTCAGGCCTTCTTTAAAATCTGAGTCTTTTCATGACTGCATACATGGTTTTTAGAATGCAAATTATGATGTTGCCATTTTCCCACATCTGTGATTCTGACTTGGCAAGCTTCTGTTGTTTAGGATCCAGTGGTTACTAGGTTTTTGTATTTGTCACAGAGCCCGATGTTTATGGAGAGAAGAAATCTGTCAGATAATACAACAAACCATATGTGCATAATTAAAATAGGGCAGGAAAAACAAAGTTATTTATGAGTCTGCAAGAAAAGCTCTCTGATGTATCATTGATGGTCCTATGATGTCGATATAATCTATCCTGCTGGTTATGAAAATCCCAGCAATATTGTACTATTTATAATGAAGGAAACTTGGGAAAGCAGTGATAAATAAAGAATGTGTGCAGATGTTTTATATCTTAATTCATTTTATTGCTGTTAATTATGAGACACCAAAACACTACACACAAAACATTACACATAAATCACTTATGTCATGCTAGCAAAGAGGGTAAGTCAGTTAAAATAAACATGTTTCTGAATCAGTTATGATTTAATTAATATATATGATGTGATATATAATATGATGGTAAATGGCAAAGAGAAACAGATCTACTTGTCTTTCTCTTCTATGCAAATAATACACATACTATTCAAATACTAATACAATTACTTAAGTCTCACAGCAACCCAGAAAAAAAATGTTTAAAATTTTACTCCCCTTTTCAACAATAACTCAGTATGTTGGAACATTATTTATTTCACCCATGATGTAGCATTTATTCAAACAGACTCTATTGGTAATATCACTTTTCCCATGAATTAAGAAGCTTTAAAAAAGAGTGATGAGTGTTACAAGTCAATTTGACTGATAAATTTTCATCTGCGTTTGCTTCATAATTAAATCCTTAAGATTTTGGTCCTGGTATTTTAGGGACACCTGTGGTTGCCTTGGTAACAGTAAATATAACATAATATGACAGCAACTGGTTTATGTGTAGCTCTTGATCAACAGATTACTGTGACTTTCCTTGTCTCTAACATTACTGCTTACATTACAAACTCTATCAAAGAAGGAATAAAGGGACATTATTTTCTATTTTCTTTCATTGAAAAACGGACTACATGCATTGTGTGCTGTGAGTCCTGTAAGTAAAGATACTTTCAATCCAGTATGGGAAAAGTAAGAAAAGTAAGCTCTTCCACAAACAAAATACAATATTGATATTAATAATATTAATACAAGATGTTATTGAATGTTGTGTTGGTAGTGTTATAAACAGCTCTAATCTATGTGGCTATTAAATGAAAATGCAAACCATAATAAGTGGGTCTGAACATCTTTTGTAATCACATGATTCAACTTAATCTCAGGGTTACAATTTAATTCATTGTTAATATTCTATTAAAATGATCATGGATTTAAAACAGATTCTATTATGGACTATTATCAGACTTTTGCTCCAGTATTCTGTGTGACAGTCCATTTTCTGGTATCGTTGGTGCACTGAAATACAATAATAAATATTACTGGCTCACTTCCTGCGAACCCCGCATATTCAGCAAAAAAAAAAAAAAAAAAAATTTTTGCAAATGCTGCCTTTATGAGAATTAAATTGTTAGTTTTATATTTACAAAAAAATTCTAGCATGTGCTTGCCGTATGATGTCCAGTTGCTGCACCGCCTTTGCAGTTGTTTTTGTTTTTTTTGTTGGTTTCACTTTGGTAACTTACATTCAGATAAATGATTAGGTTCAATTTAATTTCCAATTTAGGAGTAACGCATACAAGAAGCTGCAGGCTCTTTACATTGACATAATGACTCATAATCCATTACAAATGCTCTGTATCATATTGAGCTTCACCATCTTTCCTGTGGATTTCAAACAAGTTGGTTAATTTGATTCTAATATGTCAGATTTCAGCAAAAAAAAAAAAGTTTCAGGGGAACTCTGCTTAGAAAGAGATTTACAACATATGTTAATAACATGTAGCTGCACATGCAAAAATTTTACTCACTGTTTAGCTTCTTGATTACGATAAATATACAGTATTTTTTAAACTGGTGAAGTATTTGCATATTTACTGCAAAAATCCTTGGCTTCACTCCCTTATCTTTGGTTTTATTTTATGGTCATCCTTTAAGAGGAATATTATTCCATACACTAAACAATTATATCTTATACTACAGATCCCTTTTTGTCTAATAAAGAACTACCTAACTAACTAACTAACAAATATGAATGAGAGCCAAAATAACAATTGAGTCCAGGGTAGCATCCTCCTTTAGGCATTGATTCATTTTCTTTAGAATAATTATTCAATTCATTTGGTTTGAGTAAATGTAGATTCATTGGCTGAAAGGCTCGTGTTATTACCAGTCCCTTTGCCTGATGTTGTAAGGCATCCTAGAATAGGAGATTAATACAGTAAGTAGAATATAGCTAAAAATATTTTATCTTATGGTAAAGAGTATATGAGGTTGAATAATATGAGTGGAAAAATCAAACAGCAAACTATACAGGTTAGTAAAGTCATGTTATGTGTGATTAAAAATAGCATCAGTGTTGACATTCTTGGTTCTAAACAAGCTGTGTCTTGACTTAACTGCTTAATCAGTAGTTTAATGCATTCATGAGATCTCTGGACCACTGAGAAAAGCTACCGGCCTAACAACCTCTAGAAAGAAGGTAGGACAGTATGTTGGTAGCCTTAGAGGCAAACTTCAACAAAACATGTCTGTTACTGTTGCTGGCTGTGAGTAGTCTGTCACACAGGAAGGTAACTCAAATGCAACAAGTCAAAGGGACCAAAAAACCAGCTGTCCCTTTGACTTGTTCCAGTTATTTAGTTTGTTGTTACTTAACTGTCAGTAAAACTGCATTTAGTTTGACTGTATGACTCAGAAGTGCAGCCTATAAATCAGTCAGTGGACTATTTGTCCTTGGTTCTCGAAAACAACAACACAAAACGAAAGCCCTGATATGATCACAGTGACTTGTGATTTATTTAAAACTGCAATTCACAGCTGTTACATGTGTAAAGCACTGCAGATAGAGCATCCAGTTGCAATTGTGTGTTACACTTTTCCTTTACCAATAACCTTTTTCATGCAAAAATTAGTGCATAGCTTGACAAACTAAAAATAGTCTTGATCTAACAAAAAATATGCAACTACACAGCACCTTCACAGACCTTTATCACCACCAGCACTCAAAAAAAACTTTTAATTGAGTATAAGCTGTACCACAATGAAGCAGAAACACACTAAAAATCTCTACAAAATATCTTATGGCTCAAACAGAAGTTTGATGGCAAATATTTGGTGCTGCACTGAATTGTTTCCCCCTAGGAAAATCAAGCAGCTTTCTGCCTCCAGTTGTTCGACAGTTTTACACCAGGAGGTCAGTGCTGAGAGCCGTAATTCAAATTGTTGACCACTTAGTTTTGGGAATTATCCCAGTTGGCATCACTGAAGTACTATTTCTGCAGGAAAAAACCCCAGATATCTCCGACTCTGATCAATGCCTACTGTGCATTCAATCATAAGTATGCGTCCATTCCACTCACGGCACAAAGCAATTACAAATGGCTGCAAGTAAATTGAAACAGGGAAGAGCTGTAGTGGTGGCTGTTGCAAATGGATTCACTTTTAAGCTCAAATTAATGGACCCCGTGGCTCAATAGAATTATGTTTGGTAATGTATTTTCTTAATAACCTCCTGTGAGCTGAATCTAGAGACATCTTATTTTGCAAACATTGCTGGTAGCCTATAGGCTTTTATGACCAGAGGGACGGTACAAAGGAAGTTTTGCATCTGAGTTCTCTAAAGCACTGCTGTCACACTGACATGATGGGATGTAAAGAATTCATGCTGAGATGCATAAAAAATAAGATGTAACTTTTTTTTTCTCTGACATTGGTCACATATCTTTTTTCTCTTAAGATGGCAATATGTCGTTTTGCTATATATAGTTTTAAACTAGGAGCACAGCAAGAAATATTCTTATGGCTTGCATATTGCTATCGTAGTTTGGTGGCACAAGGATATGTCAAATCAGCCTGAAAGGAATTCCCTTAGTTCTGTCCCATTCCATCCATCCATCTATTACCTCTAAGCACTTATACTTTGCAGGATTACTGGGGTCTGGAGCCCAACCCAGCTGACATTACCCACAAGTGGTGGGGGTGGGGTATGGCCTGGATAGGTAGCCAGTTCATTACAGGGCTAGCACACGAGAAAAACAGCCATTCGCTCTCACATGTACACTTACAAGCAGTGTAGAGTTCTCAATTAACCTAATCTGCATTTCTGGATGGAAGTAAGCTAATAGAGGAAGCTTAAACCCATGCAGGCATGGAAACAACATGCAAACTTCACACAGAAAAACAGAACTTTCTTGCTGTGAGCTGACAGTGCTAAACACTGTAATGCCATGCCACCCTCAAGGACCACAGTATTCCCAGAATTTTTACCTAAAGTTTAAAGAAAATTAGCATTTTATAAGTCAAGGAATAGACAAACACATAATACAACTCAGAGGCAACTTAAGTTCTAAACAAAGTGGTACAAAACAGGAGCAGGAAAAACAGGAACAAAAATGTGTGTAGTAAAAATCATGACTGCCATTCAATGGCCATGTAGAACAACAAACAAAAAAATGTTTTTTTTTATCTGTCACTGATTGTGTGGTAGGGATTAACTTTATTCGGACTAATATGCTGTATCATTTACAACCCAAAGGTCACTTCCTCTTGCTTGGACCTGATTCTGCCTCAGTGGTATTAATTACTTGGGGTTTAGTATGATGTGAGCAGGGCCAATGACAGCCATCTCTGTACCCTTATTAGCAAAGAGATTGGTCACACTACAGAACTTGTTTTTCTTAATCGTGCTTTCCCCTGAGAGAGACCTAAGGGGGGCTTTTCAAGTTTCTGTGGATATTCACACCATCGATTATGCTAATGTTTTGGATGGTTGTCTTGTTTTTATTTATTAATTTAGATCATGATTGGCCAAATTTAGGCTTTTTTTTGTGATACATACACATTCATGCTTTTCAGAGGCTCAACACCTTCAATGTTGAACTGTCTCAGAAATGCGCCACCTGTCAGGCAATATGTAAACCTAATCACATGCAGGACCCTGGTCACCAGCATAAGAGTCCTGCAGTGTTTTTTGTACAGCGGTTACTTTTCCTGTTATATTATATTTGGGTAAAAGAAAAAATAGTTATATATAAACTTAACCTGAAGGGGACAGGATTAGCAAATTAAACTCCCCAGAAGTCAGAAAATTCACAAAAACATAATTAAACATGAAAGAAAATGGAAAGACAACTTCAAACACTGAACCCTGTGCATTCCATTACACATGTCCATCATTAAACCATCATTAAATTATCGCTGTCTGGTAACACTACACCAGCAATTTATTTTTAAGAAAGACCTCAAATTTAGGATAATGTCACATATTTGCTTGAATTTTAAATGTTATATCACTGGAAAACAGTAAGATTTAATTAAAACATTTAAACCACTGTCAGATTCCTAAACAGCGTTACTCATTTAGTTGAACTACTTTCTACTAATAAGTCTTTTACACTTTAAGAATCCCTCACTTCCAAAAATGAGTCCCTAATATTCTGTTTTAAGAGACTTATGTCCAATTAGCAAAGTTAAATGTTCTCGTGGGACATTCAGAGGCTTTTTTAGCATCAGTGTTTGATATAGTACAATAAACAATGTAAAGATTAGATGGAGGTGTTTCAAACAGTCACAGATACTCAAACTATTCAGAGAACTGGAACTATACAAGTAACAGTAAGCAACAATGGTGTTGCAGGCTCTTTCATCAACATATGTTCTACGTCAAACACATGCTCTGATCTCTGTGATAATTATATGTACACTACAAATGCAGTAAGTAAGTAGGAGAGAGGGAATTCTCAACAGCTGAGGAACTTTATTTACTCTTGCTCACTTCAAATACTTAACACTTTAAATGTTTTCCCTCAAGGAACAAAGTTCTTTCGAGTACATTGAAAGGCATCTTACATGTACTTATTTAGTAACCAAGTATATAGAAGAAGCAAGTGAAAGCATTGAAAGCAGCATCAAACAATATAGTCAGGGTGACATTATAACCTCATGTGAATATGTGCTCCAGCAGCTGAAGGAAAAAGAGAGAACCTGTTTAAAAAACAACAACTGTTGAATATTCAGTGGGCAACTTGCAGCATTCTAAAGTGAAAAATAAAAGTGCTGGTGCTCAGAAATACAGTGACAGTTTAAATTTAATTTTATAAGTGAAAATAAAACTCACAGAACACAATACTTAATCTAACAACACTGAATACAGCTGATTCTTGAAACATCGGCAGAAAACCACTCCAGCTACAGAAACATGTCTTTGTCTTTCAACTCCATGTCTTTTCCCCCTTCTCCTCAAGCCCATTGATTAGCATGATTAAGTCTCATCAGCCCAAATCAACAGCATACCCCCCCAAATGAGAAGGAAGAAGCTCATCACACATCACTAATCAAGTACAGCTTGATGCGAGTTTTCAGCCAATCATGCGTAGCCTCTGGCGCTGTGAATAAATAAGGCTGATTTGATCAGTCTAAATTTTTAATCAGATGTTTGAACTGCGGCAGTTATTTTCTCAGTTGCGCTGCTCTTTGTTTTTCTGAGCTCAGGTCAAGAGGAGGTCAGGGTGACTTTGGCTGGGGAAAAAAAAATACACTATACAGTGTACCTTCACAGCTTTTGGTCTCCATATAACTTTACTGTATGTTATTAATGTTTAATGAAACACTAGAAACAGTCAGTGCAAGTGCAAAATGAAAAACAATAAATAAACAAACAAGTAAACAAACACCTGTTGTATTAAAGTATATTTGCATTTCACTATATGTACATTGTTGACTATTTTACAAATTTTCAATAATATCTCTACCAGTCATAACTGCGATGGATACACACTTATATATCAATCTGTCTATAGCTGCCATGTTTTTGTTCACCACATAGCCAAAAGTTCTTTTCAAGGCATGTTTATGATTAGCATTTTGTTTTATATGTTTTTTTTTTTTTTACTGAATAAATAAATAAATCACATATTTCACTATTAATCACTATTAATTACAATAGTGTGATTTTGATCAAACTATTAATCACAGACCTCAAGGTCAGCCAACCACCACTGCTTGCACAGCACTGAGCAATGAAAGAGCAGGGCCCATCAACATGGCAAAAGTTTGCATAAACAGAACACTTTAGAGATTTAATCATACATGTTTTAGCTTCAGTTGGACTTGCACAAAGATGAGGAGTTGTTCCCACCAAAATCAGAGACTAGTAGATGCAGATGCAATGAGCATCTTTTCTGTTAATTTTTTTTGTTAACTCACTAGCTTGTAAGCTTGGCGGTGTCTGGCACAGTGTCAGTGGTTGTGTTAATGCAAACTCTTGCTGTCTCCACTGACAGCTCTGCACTAAAGGTTTCAGGTGTCTTTTTCTCTGATTAGTTTTGTGATTGATACTTGCATTTATACCAATTGCGTACGTCTTGGTAAACCTCAATCCAAGTTACTTAACATTTACTTTATGTTCCTACATCTAGGCATCTCCTCAGCAAAGCCACCAACTTAGAACAGCTGTATTGTTGAATAAGTAGATGAAAAATTAACTTAACTCTATGATGACCAGCGCTGACATTAATTTTTTGCTTGAAACTACTACCTCAGTGGGTTAAAAGAGATTTTCAAAAAGTCACTCATTGTCCCCTCAAGGTTCAGTAAAGATAATCTTACCCTTAGCCTCAAGGATGATGCAAAGTGAACCCCATTAATGATACAGAGATAGAGACCACTGACATTTACCCAGACATGTTCAGTCCCATTTGATGTCCACCTTACACCAACTCTTTTTCTCCTTTTTTTTTTCTTTAGCCAACCTCCATACAGGCATTGTGCACAGTGTAAAAGAATAACCCATCAAAACAAACAAGAGTATAAGTAAAAAGGATCGATCAGTAGCTGCAAGAATTGCCTGCAACCCTTTCCTAGGTTTGCTAAGATCCTTTGGCAAAGCAACCCTTCATTCATTCATTTATTTTCAGATGTCTGTTGGGGTTTTCCCTATCAAGCCTCTTGAAGTTGAGCTCTTTTAAGTGCCACATTAAGTAATTACAAGCGGGCCGCCCCCTGCAAACTTCTCAAGTTCATGTTTGCTGTTTTTCTTTCAAATATTAAAATCCCACAGTTGAATTTAAACTCTGTGCTCTTTTTTGGCCCTCACTGCATCCTATTATTCTATTTGAAATGCAGAGACCAAAAATATTCCATTATGTCAACTGTTGTTTCTGTTCTGTGTGCCTTCCTGGCAGGTTATCAATACAAATTCGGGCCAACATACTGTGTAAGTTTTAACATACTCCCAGAGGTATCTATTTCTCCTTCTGAAAACAATTGTTGAAAACATCTTATGATTTGGAATCCAGAGTACATCTAGCACTTGACCTTTTCTTTCCATCGCACACTTTTATGAGATGCCATCCTGGGTTGCGGCAATCTGAGCAGGTAAACGAGGCAAAGCAGAGCTCAGCGACAAAGTAATATGGAGATGAGATGAGGCTGGTTGTCCCCATGGAGCAGAGGTGAGATTGCAGTTTTGCCTTTGGGAAAGCATTTAAAATCTTGATGTATTTTCTTCAGTCTTTCTTCCTGCCAGCATTGATCTGCAAGCAAGACCTAAATCAACCCACGCAAATGAACTGAACAATGACTGATGTTTAGCAAAGCGCTGTTGGCTTTCATTCCACTGTTTATCAACCTGCAGGTCAAACTGAACTGGAGCTCATATCTTCCACATTCATGCAGCAACTCTGAAGCCATTTTTATCAATAATAGGACATTGTAGAGTTTCAAACCTGCTCGAGTTTTTTGATAAAAGAAAAACTAATGAATCTGAAGAATGAAATAGAAAAAATCATGTATTCAGTTTTCATTAAAAAAAGATGAAGGGCACAAATTTTTAAATAAAAGCATATATAAAAGCATCATATGGAAAAAGGTAACGTTAAAATCATGTGGAAGTTGTGTTTTGTTCCATTGCCAGTTGGTATTTCAAAGATTTTATTTTGAATATGTATAAAATTAAATGTAGTGTTGTTCATGTAAAACATGCAGACAATATATAAACTT
>JAPZDY010000013.1:18118873-18147261 GCA_029783645.1 Ctenochaetus hawaiiensis | reverse complement strand
TCGGGGGGCAGAACAAACATATCTTGGGCAGGGTCACCAACCTGGAGGGGAGGAGTTATGTCCGTCCATGACGTCATGGTTTGAGCAAACATTTTCTGAAAGGTGGAGCAAGCAAGAGAGGGAGAGGAAAGAATTTTCTCATTTCAGGGGGGTTTGTAGACAGGCTGGGGATGCATATTATTGTAAGCAAACCATTCTAAAGTGAATTTTGCATAACATGGTCCCTTTAACAAGAGTGAAACAGTTTTCGTACAATATGTATGTACATACGTGTTGTGAGGAAGATAGAATGATTGTATGGATCACCATATGTGAATAAATATTAAATCAATACATCTGGAAAATGGTGTACTTTTGTTTGTTATTTGTTTTTTGGTTTTTTTACATGAGACAAATAATACACAAAAGTTTGCTTTACACAGAAATGCAAAATTGTGTTTGGTCAAAAAAACTGATGGCTTATAGAATTTTGAATTTGATTCAATATTACCCCAGTCCTGGCATTTTGTTCAAAACACTTATTTTACTTTTTCACATAGAAGCAGCTGAGTCTGTGTGTTACATCGCTATGCATTTGGCTATGGTACACATGGCAGTATCTTTTGATGGCCCATGTTATAGCAATGTTAACACAAACCCCCCTCTGCTCAGACTGGCAGCAGTCTTTCCCCATGCAGAGTAAAGTAGTTGCACAACTCACAGAGCTAGAGGCCACTTTAGCAACAAGTTCAACTTTTGAATAAATAAATAAACAACAGAGAGTTGAGACAGAGCACCTGGAAAAACAACAGAGTCAAAAATCAAAAGTATGTCCTTATAGAACATGGTCAAGATCTCACCAAACTCTGTAATAGTTGTTGGTGCGTGAGCTCTGTCGGTCTTTGTGATCCAAACACACTCACTGAAGTCACACAGTGCAACAACTGGCAACTGGGGCACAGAGGACCTTAGAGAGAGACACCATTCAAACTATTATAAATGAATGTAATATAGAAAAAAAGATTTTAAGCTGTTCTCTTATTTTTCCTTTTAAGTTAAACAGTTACATAATGTTGCTTTAAAGGCTAACATCCACACTGTTAACCATTAATATGTATAAGCCGTTGAAGAGGCTCTGCTTCTATGGGAGTACCAGTTCTGTATGGAACCTTCCTGTAAAGGATTTTTCCCAGCTTTCTTGTTTTTTGTGTTTTTTTTTTTCTTAGAGCAGACACTGATTGCCTGAAATGATCAGATGATGAAAATACAATTAGCACAAAACACATTATATTCCTGTTTCAAATACATAGAGTAAATCTTGGTAATCTTATTAAAACTGTTCACAAGTAAAATACAAGGAAAGAAGTCAAACTGTGTATCTCCACTTACCTGCTTTTATACCTTACACACCTTACACCTTACACAGCTTTCCTCTTTGCTGTAGCACTTTACAGAATGTATGGGGTGTGCAGCCTACAGATACTGCACCACTGCTCTTTTCTGTCTCTGTGGCTGACTTGTTCAGTCACACATGGCCACATATCTAATTTCACATTACAAGTAACAGCACAGAAAATTCAATTTGTTTTTGTTTCCCTGCCATTTAGTGCAATTTCCATAAAATGAGAGTGGCTGACATCCAAAATCAATGGCTGTTTCCAACCCCCCAAGACTAATGGGCTAGATAGCTAAAACCGCAAGTTAATTGTTCAGGAATGTCCTTGAAAATTGTGTGTCAGCCTCTCTCTCTCTCTCTCTCTCTCTCTCTCTCTCGCTCTCTCTCCTTAACCCTCTATCTTCTATTTACACCGCACTCTTGAGTGCTTCTTGAGGAATAATTCCATGCAGGCTTCATAATGACATGGATTTGGAAATTTAGCAGTCACACTTAACCAAGCCCAAACTGGAACCTGGATTCAAATATTCATGATTTACAAATGCTGCAATTTGCAAGACTTGTTTGTCACACAGAAGCTATGTGATTGTCAGTCTGCCTATGGGTTTGCCATGTGTGTACAGCCCAAAAAACTTGATCTACAAGTAACTGGATATCCCTTCTTTTTCTGTCAAGATTGCGACAAAAGAGAATGACAAATTGACGGAAGTTTTGTCATGGAAAAGAAAATCTGTAAAAGAGCTGTCAACACAAGGCACAGACACTGCCCCTTTTGCCCTCTTTGAGTGATGCTCCGACTGTGAAAAAGCTTGCAGAGCTTCGATTTAACAAACTGTCTCATCATTGTCCTCAATGTTGGGATAAACCTTTGTCAGTTGCTGAATTTAGGAGGAACTCTGCCCTCTATTGAGCCTTTCTATTGATCTATAGAGCAGCCCTTCCACCTACTTTGTGCATAATGGTACATTTGTCCATGTATACATTCTTAAGAGTTGGGTACAGGACATTCAGTTCAGTAAGTGACTTTCTATGGTCCAGTATTTTCTGTGAATTAAATAATTACTGTCAAGCTAAATGCAGTCTGAATTGGTCTATCTTGGTATTTGTGGTTTTACAAAAATGCAAAGGGTCCACATAGAGAGCTTTGGCAGTGAGGACACTTACGGTCTGGAAGCTACACAGTCAGGGTAGTTTCTGGATGTACTGTGTATAGCTTGTGTAGCAAATATAAATCAGAATTGGAACATTAGAAGTTTCCAGTGTTATTTAGATTTATTATCTGGGAGTGTGGTGCTTTTAATAGTCACAGAACAAAGTGTGGTGGAACAAACAAGCCATGTGCCAAACATGCAAAATCATTTGTGTTAGTGTCCCATAAATACATTTATCATTACTTGGCCATTCGACAGTTTAGCCCGACTAATGCACACATCTGCAATTACCCTGGAATTAAAAAGTTACCTGTGAATAAAGCTTAAATTCTGCCACTTTTTGACAGTGTAAATATGTCTGAGATATCCCTAAAACATAACTCTGAAGTTTCTTGCTTAAAACACTCTTCAGATTATGTCCCTTGGCATGCCCATCTGGTTCAGCCTTCTTCTGAATGTGCTGTTTCTGTGCCTGTAGCTTTAAATGTATATGAGCTGAGGCCGGTTACGCTCCTCTCAGGAAGTGGATGTGGCTTTGGCTTTTGTCATGACCCTGTGTTTACAGCACTTGGCGCTTGTCTACCGGTAACAGACTCAGTTTGTATTGATATCAAAGCATCAACAGTCCTCTATCTATGTGAGTTAAGGATTGTTTGCAAATAAACTTTATTGCAGTGCTGACTTTCATCGGCACATTAATATGAATTCCAATTGTGTGCTAGCATTGAACTAACAGGCTCAGTGCATATCAATTTAGTACTCAAAGAATGCATACTTTAATATTTCCTTGTATTTGGCAAGCAGTTCTACTACTTTTTGTTTCATACTTTTAGAATGACTTCTTCTTCTGCATCTTTCTCTCTATTGTGCGTGCTCTGCAATATGAAAATGTAGCACCTCCTTGTACTCTGGAGAATGGAGGTAATTTGGTTGGTAGTGGTACCCTTAAAAAGCAAAGAGTTTGGTACCTATCTCTAGTGACTGACCCTCAGTAACATATTCTCCAGCACCTGAGCAGACACAACAGATGCTACCCATGTTAGAAGCATTGCTAGCACCAGGTTAAAGTGGTCAAATCTACAGTAAAGTAGCTTAAACATGGCAAAACTTAATGCCCATGAGGCTGAAGTTGGGTCACGAACAATCAGTACTGATTTGTCCTTGACCTTTAGTTCTGAAGTTAATCCTGCTTTTTACTGGCCCTCACTGATGAAGCAATCAGAAGCGAAATGGTTAGCACACACATACAGAACTTTACTACGTGCTCTGGGGAATTCTCTATCAAAAGTAAAATTAATACACTGAGTCTGCACTGGGTCGGCTATTGGGAGTAGATGAACACTTTTGTGCTCATTCCTGCACCCAACAACAGAGAAGTTTTCTCCCCTCATCTGGACTACACTGGGCAAACTGTGGGTATACTGTGGACACACTGGGGATCATAAGGGTAGCAAATGAAATGGAGCCAATGGGTACATATTTTTGGAATGGTGGGGCAAGAGAGACAGAGTGAGGAGGCATTTTTCTCATTTTGAGGGGGTCTGTAAACAGGCTGGGTAGACAAATTTTCATTGGAAAGCCAGTAAAAAGTAAAGTTTGTATAATTTGGGACCTTTAAGGTGCAGTCAACCAGGAAGTATCTGAAGCAACTGGCCATTGCACAGTATTCAAATCTTTGCCGGTTGCTTTAACTGCTGAGTAACATTTAGGGCTGAACTGAAATTGTTCTCCAGATCAATTAAGTCATTTATATATACAGTATTCTGCCATTATCTGAACTTTTTTTCAGCTCGTATTATGTTTTGAAAATATATAGTTTGTTGTCTTTCGTAATAAAAAAAATAATTCATAGTTTTCTTGGTAGCCAAGTGCCAGCTCATAGGTGCTATTATTTTTACAGTAAGAAATATCATTTTAGCCCCTGTTATTTATTCATTTTTTTAAAAACCACAAAAGAAACTATTTTAACTTTCCCTGGTGTATTGTTTTTATTTCTTTTTTTTTTTAACAACTGCTGGTCTAAAGTCACATGGATCTGTCCTTCTGTCTACCACAACAGCGTCCCTTTAGAAAATAATCTGCTACACTGCGTCAGCTCACACTGAGTGCCAGCTATTTAACTTGTCCCAGTTTCTCTGACATTTTTGAGACACCACAGGGATTCATTGTAGGTTTTTTCTGCATAATGCAACTTTTCAGCCACTAAATTGTACAATTTGACAACTGCCAACTACTTATGTTCCATTGTGTCGATAAGTGACCTTGATGTGCCACTTCTCTTTGCACTAATATGATATTTAATTGTTGAAGCCTGTCAGTCCCCTATTATCACCATACTAGATCAGTCATGTAAAAAAAAAAAAAAAAAGTGAACTGGAACAATTGTTTTTCCATTTCAATTTCAATTTAATTTGGATTTATGCTAAAATTTACCAAATTCTTTCAAATACATTGAAGCTAGTCAGTTTCTTTATGTTCAGCATTTATGCTCCTGGCCTTTAGTTGATTTATGGAGATTCTAAAATGAAAAAAAAAAAATATATATGCATAGGTGGTTTATCAGGACATCCCTGCCCAAATGCATCCTACTTCTTACGCAAGGATGTAATGACACCCTTTGTCTCTCAGATGGAGAGTAGGATACAGAACTAGGGCAGGATTGGGAAACAGAGACAGAGGAACTGACAAAGGGGAAACACAGAGACTATATACACATTGGGTGTAAATAGATACAGGTGGGGAAATCAACATAGGTGAGACAGGTTAAAGCAGGGCAGGTGATCAGAGGGCAGGAGGCAAACTTGACAGGACTTGAGGACATGAAAGTGACTAGTATTTATGAAATGAAAGAGATGTCACTGAACACATCATGACAGGGAGAAGACTGTCTTCAGTGTCTCACAATGTAGCTGTGTTATAAGGGGTTCACTTCATGGACTGTGTGGGCCATGAGGAATTATTACACACACCAAGAACTCCTTTGACCTGAGAATGTCCTGTAAGTGTTTTCATGTTTTGATTAGGAAGTCACCTAAAGTGGCTCAGTTCAGACCCTGTCTCCTCATTTTAAATGTGTACATTCCTGACTAAGTATATCAGACTTTATTGTTGAATGCAGACTTATATGTATAAAATTTATTGTGTTTTTTATTTGATCTCATTTCTGTCCTCAAAGGCAAGACAGTGTTTAAGATAACACAAAACTGCCATTTTGTTTGAACTCAGACAACTCTGTCTCAACTCTGAAGTCAAGCTTTAAATTTTCAGCACTCTAAAAGGTTTTCATGGAGCTGTAAAGCAACCCAGAGTAGATGATGTGCTGTTATCATTATGTAATGGTAAGATGGACAGGAAACAGCTTTGATTGCTTCCTTTCTTGGATCATGGACATCTTTGCTCATTCGGGCTCTGTAGGTGAGTTGTAAGATATTATAGACCATATAGGAATTATTTTTGAGAGAGGTGTTTTTTTTTCTTATTGCTATATTTGCTTTCTATGTAGAGTATTAAAATGCAGCAGGTATTTTAGAAATTATCATAAGTTGACAAATTAAATTTGCCAGAGCTATATAACCCAATAATATGAGACCTACTTAAGCTGATTGAAAATGAAAACATTGCATATACAAGAAGTCATGTTAGTTGTTAACAGATAGTCAATGAATACACTGAACAAGTTTGGCTTCTCAAAAGCCTAAAAGGGGGATTAGTCACCCTCCAACAGACCAGGAGGCAAATCCTTGATGTGAGGACTCTGAATTCAATTTCTAGGAGCTTCCACTTCACAGTAGCACTTACAGTTGACCGTGGCAGATCTAGTAGGTTAGATGTTTTTAATGAATTGAATTGTGGCAAAAAGAAGTCCTTTGAAAGAGCCATATTTGAAGTCACTGAGTTCTGTATGATGTCTCTCTAATAAAAATATTCGTCTAGTTCAAAGTTTTTGTTTGTTTGTTTTGTATATTCTGTGCACCTAAGCAAACTTATTGATTGGAAGGGATGTCCACTGACTTTTAGTCATTTATTATATTTATGTGTAGACTTGAAGGATGGTCATGAGCTTTCAGGAGTTACCCAAAGGAAAAAATTAAGAATGCAAGTGTATGAAAAGATTTTTCTGTTACAAGTGGCTCAGTGTACCCCTTCAGACAAGATGAGTTCAGACTCCTCGAAAGAACACTGAGAAAGCCGCTCTGTTGCATGAAAGGGGTTAGTTGAGGTGGTTTGGGTAACTGATAAAGATGCCACCTGGATGTACTACTTTAGAGGTTTTTTGTGCTTCTCTAGCTGTGAATAGACAGGGGGAGATATCTACAGCATGCTGGAACAGGTAAGCTGGGCAGACACTGCTTTCTTATTGATCCTGTATGTTCACACTCACACTAAACATTTAATTCACCCTTTCTGCACTACCAGAACAGTGTGCCTTTTCAAAACTGCATGGGCTCATCTGCCACAATTTGGAGCTTACACTGTATGCAAGACATCTTTGTCAGATTTTATCAATAATGATTTACTAAGCAAAAGAGACATTAAGATAGAAGAACAGCATTGCATTGTGCAGGTTTACTATGCACGGAAGCCCCGAGAAGCAACTAAAAAAAAAAAAAATGACAAAGACAAAAAGAAAAAAAAGAAAAAAAAAACTTTGCTCTTGCTGTTTGCTTTTTTCTCACCCATGAACAAGTTGGAAAGGAGGATAAATCATCCCCCATACAGCAGGCCAGGAGTCAGCTGCTTTATATGCTGAGTTTGCATTCAGTTCCTATAAGTTTTCCCATCAAGTAGCACTCGGTTTACCAGGACACATGCTAGTTGCTCCAAGCAACTCAAGTAAAGGAGCTTTTGTCTGGGCAGAGACAGTTCAGTTGGCTTGAAAACTGTTTGCTGTGGACTTGAAGGACCGCTGTTTCCTTTACTATGCTTGACAATGTATTCTCCTGTTTATGTTTTGTCCACTCTGTGGAGCATTGATGTGAGTTGTGCCACCATGTGTGTATTCACAATGTGCCGTTTTTTTTTTTTTTTTTTTTTTTTTTTGGAACAAAGACCAGCAGACAGTGGACGAGCATCAGTTCGTAGACCAGCCTCACAGTAATAGGAAGGTGAAAATTGTGTCCCTCCAAGGCTGTTAGTAAAGTCTACATTATTCTGTGAGTGGCTCTTTAGGAGAGCTCATAATCACCATTACTCATTAGTTACTTGTTTCCACGTGGCATAGCCAACTATTCAGATATATTGTGTTTACCTCCACTGGGTGCCATCTTGTGTGTATTTTAAAGGAACACGTAGAGTCAGCACTGTTGCAACCATATTCTTCTTCAGATTTAGCCCTTTAACCTGTTCATCAAAAGATTTATACACACATTCACACTCACTATCAAAAGCAATTCAGGGTTCAAATCTTTACCAAGAATGACTAGAGACTAGAGAACAAAAGACTAGAGAAGCAGACTAGAGAAGTCAGAAATCAAACCACTGGCTTTATGATTGTTGGACCACATATTCTGAGCCACTGTTAGCTATGAATGGTGGTCCTCTCACTTATCTTTAACCAGAGCTGCTTTGTGAAAGGTCTTCACTGTGCAGGATCCCCAGGGGTATGGAAAGAAGGAGGCTGATGGCTCCCATCAGGCAAGCCATAGCTAGTTTCCCTGGCAGTTGTAGCCAAGGCCAAGTACATCAAGAACAGTGCAAGTTAGGTACTTCTCCCTGTTGATCCAGGCTGTACAAGCCATTGCTAGCTGCTTTCATATTCATACTTGCTTCCAAAATACTGGTCAGTAAGCTGCCAGCTGTGTTCATGGGCTAAATGATGCTATCATTAGCTGATTTGAGTTTCAGAGAAGTCTAGAAACCACACCTTGGTATATATTTCAAATTACGTCTTTGTAAACATCTTTAATTTTTGATTAAGGCTCCCACTTCACTGCTGGGCTCTTCCATTTGTGCATCATTTGATTGGTAAATGATTGTTGACAGTGTCACTGTTGTTAACATCAACCTGACACTGGCGCCCCTTTGACCTTTCTAACTTCGCACCACTGTCATGTGATGCAGGCTTACCAATGAGGGAATGAGGGGAGTGTCTGTAAGCTTGCAATCACACTCAGTGAGAAGCCTTAATACAAAAAAAGCAGATTAGTTTACACACACAAAAAAAAAAAATAAAAAAAATAACCTTGCTTGTGCTCTGAACCTTTAGATATCTTCAGTTCTTGCACAACTGCCCATTTGCCTTTGTGGTTGATGCTCTTTTGCCCTGCCTCAGCAGCCAGAAATCAATCAGATCCTAAAGGCTAGGTCATTGATCATGTGGGCAATTCATTTATTAATAATTTAAAAAAATATAAAAACCATTAATCCTGCAGAAATTTCATCCCTGTAAATAAAAATGTCCTGTTGTGACCAGCTTAAGTTAAAATGAGATTTCATCCATTGACAGTCTATGTAGCTTTAAATACTTTAAATAATTGTTTAAGCTTATTTAAGCTAATGCCTTGATTGCATTTCTATATTAATCTTCTGCAAAGTTTTTTAACTGCAATTATTATGCTGATTCAAATTATCAAGTACAGTCAGATTCAGGTGCTAATTATGCAATAACCATATCACAATGGATATAAATAATCTTTTTAAAGGCCTGTTTTTTAAAACTTTTTTTAGATCACAAGTAAACACTGTACAGAACTGTGAAGCTTTGAATGTCTGTAATCTACCACTGCTTTTCAATCTTGTCAAAATGAAATGTGAATTAACTTGCAGAAACACACAAACTGAGCCAGCTCTCATTTTTGAAAATCTATCTCTACAACTATGTGCAATAACACAAGCAATCTTGTCTGATATCTTGTTTTATTTGTTTGAAAAAACTCAAAATGAAAAAAATAGGTAACCTTGACATCTAAGGGAAATAGGAAACAACCTTCGTATCCAATAGGCTGCATTACAATACAAGACAGTTTGTGGTGAGAGAGCAGCAGTATTTGGGCACAAACACTGGGAACAGATTGCCATACACATGCTATTGATTGAACTCTGCAGGCTTCAAAAGCTCATTGCCGGCAGAGCCAGACGGAGTTCCCTGCCTCATTCTCTATTGTTATCAGCCTGCCCAGCTCATCTCTCCCATACGGAAAAACATGCTGAGAATGCAAGAAAATTAACAAGGCCGTGCAATTTCAGAAATCTAAACAGATCATTGCTTTGATGACAGACATACTGAGATTGGACACAAGAGGAAACAAGAGGAAACAGAATGACAGTCTTCTCTTATTATCTTCTGTTTAAATCCACTAAAGCTTATACTATAGAGCAGATATCTGGCCACTCGGTCGTCTCTGCTGCTCTTTATGTTGTAGGTAAATGTATTTTCTGTCCTATTGTGTTCTTTTAAATAAAGGACACAGTTATCACAACGAAAAAAGTGCAAGGTGCCTTGTATTTTTCTCACTATTGATGTACATGCATGCATGAACTCATATTGATGTCAGCTTGCATTGGTCTTGTCTGCATTCAGAGTTTAATTACTTTTGTGCAATGATGTGTTTTTGTCCCCGTCCATATCATTGGAAACCTCAAGATGGTATTCCAGGTTTTCTCAGTGACTGAATTTTTTATAACTAACTAGTTTAAATAACATTAATGTAAGCATCTCCTGTGTTGATGTGCAAAAATTCAGAAAAGTGCATGAAATATGATGCCAAACTCAGATGGGCCAAATATATCATAAGGAAATATAATCAACCCGATTTAGGGTTTATCTGGTACCAGACCATTTGACCAAATCTGACACCCCACTGGAATGAGTTGACTGAACATTCAGAGTTTGGCATCTTTAAATGAAACAGTGGTTTCTTGTAAGCAGACTGCCAAGGAGGACCAATGATTAGCCAATCAGTGCCATATGTAGGACTGACTGGCCAGTTAACACAGAGAGCAGGTCATGCCTTTCCTTTCCAAAGAAGTGCACATACATTGGAAACAAAGAGAAGTTGTCAAACAAGGAAGTGCTGATAAAATATGAATCATGACTACGTTACTGCACGGCTGTTTCTAACCTCAGAAACATACTTCAGTACTGTTTAGCTGTGGCGTGAGAAAGTAAGAAAACCCAACCACAATGCTGAAAATAAATAAGCCACGACCAAGCAACATCAGTATTGCATTGCAGTAAAGTACATCACCCACCAGTTGGATATTTAACTGGTCCGCTGTTTCCAGGTACATGGTCTTCAGTGATGAGGGCATATTGAATTTTACTTTCTAGGTGGAGGTCATGTCAGACTGAGAATGAAAACAGAAGATGACAGTTTCACAATTATGTCAGATGTAAAGGCAGTGGCATGTCAGTGGCTTAATTATTATTATTATTATTATTATTATTATTATTATTATTATTATTATTATAACAGTGGCTGACAAGATAATTTGTATGAATGTGGTCCTTTACCTTCTTGCAGCTTTAAAAAGCTTTATGGTTACTTTTTGGTTTTGGCTCAGTGAGTGTTTTGGTTCAGTCTCACAGCCTTGTTAGTGTTACATCAGTTACAGCAGGAAATAATTTCAGTAAAAAAAGTCTCTTCAAACCAAATATAAACAACAGTTACAGCACCAGACTACAGACCAAGTTGACAGCTAGCTGGTGAAAGTAGTAAAGCTTTTCGCCAATGACAAGAGAGAAAAAAAGAAAAGATCCAAAATGACAGTGAAGATTATATGCATAAGATAAAACCAGATATGATTTCAAATAATTGCTTATGTTGCACCATGTCTGCTGAAAGTGATAGAAGGCTAATGTTTGCTAACAAGTTCACCCACTTAGCTTTAAAACAGTAGAACTGTACTTCCTAACATTCCTGATGTTAGTCATGGATATAATTGGCATCAGTTAATTATTTTTCATCAACACCTGTCAAATCTGTTCTTATCTGAAACAGTTAAGGAAATGGAGACCGTCTTTTGTTGTTTAACTGAATAACATTTGTTAGGGTGTCCTGACTGCAATAAATAATAAATAATGTGACTCAGACTAAATCAGTGCTTTTTGCAGCACTGAGATGAGCTCCCAATACTACAAAGGAGTTCATCAGTAGGGACACTGGCCTTTTGTATTGTTGTTGATTTCATCCTCAGTATTCCCTTATTTTTTCAGTTAATCTGAATATGATATTATATGAATATAGTTTGTTTCTTTTTTACTTTCACGAACACTTATTTATTTTTTCTCCAACTTTAATTGATGCAAAAGCAGCATATTTAAACTATTAGTCGCACTCACAAAATTGTCAAAGTTCAACATATCTGTGCAGCTACACATCAATACATGCCCATTATGGAGGAGGTGCATGCATGGCTAAATCTGACTAGAAATGCAGAGTTAAATGCAGAGTTTGTTTTGTTTTTCCAAAGCACATTGAGGAAACTGTAAGGGCTTTGTCACCACCACCCTACTGATGGGGTGTCAATTCAGTAATCTAATTTAGGTAAGGGGCACTGACACAGTTTCAGATGACCTGCCTGATGGACCTTAAAGCTGCTGGAGACCGTGGTGTTGCCATAACCCTTCACTGCATGCTGCCATAGGCACTGTCCAAGCATCATCATCATCAGCATCATCGGTGCGTCCAAGTCTGCACTGTGATGTATATTGGAAAAGAGAAACCTTGGACTGCCTTTCAGTATAGCATCCTTGAATGTGTAGAGAGAAAATAAATCCCTGTTACATACATATGTATTAAAGAGTGAAAATTGAAGGAAAAAAGGACAACAGGATGTAAAACAGAGATAGTTTCAAAGTTTTAAATTAATCAGGAGTCTAAATATAACAATGAAAGTGTGTTTTCTTCACATTTTTGGTACAGTGGCTAAAGTTGGCTGTTTCTGTGATTTTGTGTGTTTTTCTCTCAGGTGCAGGTCAATTTGAAATGCTCAAGCAATGCCCAGTTAACAGAATCAGAATTTATGTAACTAACAGTCTGATTCTCTAACCAGAGTGTTTACGGACAGTTTTTTTTATTAATTTAGGGACAGTGTACAATAATCAACACTACATTTTCACCTCAATGGGCTGGAGTTAGCTAATTAGCCAGTTTTCAGACATCCCTGGGCAGGTCATGACAAAATGATGACCCCACTCCACCAGCACAGAGCCCCAACAAAGCACCAACATACAATAACAATACGTTGGTGACTTATTGTAGTACATGCCAAACATTACACCAGTTTCAGTTGCACTTAAGTATTGCAAACATTAAGATACAAAATGCATGGAAAAAAAAATATTATAAGATAAATAAATGTGTAAGTAAGCAACTGAGTGCAAATGAGTTCTAAAGTGCAAATAAGCTTAATGATATACACAGACACGGTGTTAAATGTACACACTCATACATATACATGAAGGTGCAATATGAGCTGCATTCCATACACATACACATAGGGGACACACACACACACAAGCACACTTGGCCATGCTTCACTACTTCATCAAAAAGTCCAAATGAGTGGACATGTCACTGCTGCTCAGGAAATGTAAAATGAAAAAATACCAAATACAAGAACAGACTGGAACAAAGCCTCACATAAAGACACACATAAAGTTAATGAACACATACATAGCACATTTGATCTGCTGTGAAGTGATCTCAGTGCTGGTTTGCTGTATGTTATTGCATGAGATGGGTCATAAATGGATATGTAAGACATTTTCTTATTACAGATGGTATGCTATTCTGTATTTTGCTACCTTGCCTGTAAGACAATTCCTCTCTCTTAGGGCCCTGGTGGTGGCACCACTGTTAGTCTTCAACTTAATGTATTCATTTAAGGGTGTTGAAGCAAGTCCATGCTAAATGGAGCAGTTTAAATTTTAAGTCTTTAAATTCTCAAAAATCATTAGGTTAAAATATTTAAAATATTAATGGAAGCAGGAAGGTTTTTATCTCGGTTTATGTGTTGTTACGCCAGTTTTTGAAGCATTTATAAAGGGTAAAAAAGGTAGCAGTAGCTTAAGATTGTAATTTTCTAGTAGTTTTTTCTAAGTAGTTTGAGATTTTTTTTTCTGTTCTCCTTTTCCTGTTTCCTAAAATTAAAACACGCACAGAATGTTACACCACCATACATAAACTGCACATCTGCATTTCAAACATTACTCTCCTCTCACTGATCTCAAGTGATTCCAGTCTAGGTCTAAAGGCTCTGTCTAAAAAAGATATAAAAAAAATAAAATAAATAAAATAAAATAAGTAACACATAAAAGATGTATATCACCATTGTGTATCAATCTAGGAAATTGGAATGACCAGAAATGGCACATCTAAGGATCACAGGGAATGAAAGGGAGTGCAATAAGAGATTTGTAAAAGAACTTGGGATGAGGCCCCCCAGGGCTTTACATATGATCAATATGACCAAAAATCTATTCTGAAAGCAACAGTTAGCCAGTGTAAGGAAGCCTGGATCAGTGTGATGTTATAATGTTTCCTGGTCAGTGTAGTATAGTTTTGGATGAATTGGAGGTAGGAGAGGTTTTGTTTTTTGTTTTTTTTTCCTTACACTGATGTTGAAATTATAGTTGTCAAAATCACACGTTTTAAGATGTGAATAGGGATTTTCAGATGTTTGGTAGAACCAAAAGGTCTTGTTGAAAAAATTTCCTTCCTGCGTAAGCTTGTGTCCTTATTTGCTCTTTTCAAAAAAAAGTTTTGAGAAACTAACTTTATCTAACCCTTAGTTGCAGCTGACCCCAGCTCAGAACAGCAAGACTGCTGGCACTCTGCACAGGTTGCCAGATATTAATCTACAGTGTCAATACTGTATGGTTTCTAGGACATTCGCACTGCTTTTGCAGCAACTGAAACCCCCTGTCAAATGTGCCTCAATGTGTGAGCAGCTCCAGAAACTAAACTCAAAGTGTAGCTTGGCAGGAAAATTGCAAACCTGGCAACTGTGGATAATTAATGTAATATGTCTGTCACTCGAAAATACAACAAAAGGCCTTCTGTTAGAGCAATAAAATAATTTCTCATGAATTTTATGCATCTAATATAACCATGCATTTCACAGTCTCAGCTAATGATAAAGCTAATTAGTTACTGTATTTTTTCCTTTTTTATGTGTATGTGGGTGTGCATCGTGTTTTTATATATAGACATATACATATGTATGAGTGCGTATGTGTGCGTGTGTGCATGTGTATGCGTGTGTATGTGTGTGCATCATGGGTGTGTGTAATGTCTCTGACATTGTAAAAAAAGGTTTGTATCATTCATATCATCCCCTTTAGTGGTGGTTTTATAAAGTCATATATCTATTTTCTCAACACCTGAAACCTGATTTCAGCAAATAACACAAAATTTTGGGAAAAGTATGTTGTTCTGTAATCCTTACATATTTAAACTTTTTGAAGATTTTTAATATTAAAATTTACTGCATCCATTTAGCAAAAACAAAAAAAAAAACAAAGAACATAATATATATATATATTTTTTTGTAAATAACAGTAATATACAAATGAAATAAGACTCCTATATTAAAATTCACTAACTTCTAATCATCTACAATTAATGCAGGGTCACACCACATGACCTTTTAAATTATCAGATCATTGATCATTAAAAACTTTCTTTTTTGCAATCATGAAACTTATTGTTAATGTGATTTACATGACACACACAGCATGACAGATCAGTAACCAACAAATTTCACTGGGATCCTATATGAGTCCATCTGATCTCTAGTTTGTCATAAAGAAGACTTTTTTGTTTTTAAATCTATATATTTTTACATATAAAAATACTTGTATTTATATTCTCACTGAGCACTCATTGCCTTTACTTGTGCATGGCTCCTAGACCCATCCCAGACAGAGCCAGATATTTGGCCTGCTTGATATCTTTTGGTTGTCTGTATAGCATCTGTTAACTTCTAGATCTTATCTTTTCATAGCTGATACAAAGCGGTCAAACAACAATTTGCAAGTGATATATACCAACACTGATTTGCCTCAGATCTTTGTGCTTTTATCACTGAACGTCCAAATACTGTTCTGCAAATGTAAAATCAGGACATCATTGTAGTAGTGTGAACTCAGCATAATAAAGACCTGGTGTTTTATGATAAGTAATGCTGTTTTATATTAAAATGTCAAATGTCATTTTAACAAGGAGCTCTAACACTTTATAAACTATATTTTATTTTATTGCAGTTTAGCAGGGTCCTTTTTTTACATTATCTTTGATTAATGACTGGTTTGAGCATCTTTTCAGTAGAATTCTCTATAAAGTAGGACAGGTTAATATATTCTTTCTTTTAAAAAGGCTTGGGTGGAGGGTCTTTTTTAAGACCTACAGTGGTTGCAGTCTTTGCAGACAGCATACGGAACCAGGAACACCCACCACGAGGACAAAAAGATAATAAGAACACACTGAGACTGGGGTCTAACTAACCTGAATCTAAAATGTTTGTAAGGTCAAATTAAAACTGTGATCATTACTGGAAATCAAAATCTGGTTTGGGTTACATGTTTTTACAGATTATAGAATCTAAATTGTAAAGCTATTTCAGTGTATGGTGCAGATTTAAAGAACATCTGATTCTTCTACTGCTCACTTTGCAAAGGTAAGTTCAGCTTTCTATCTTCTCAAGTTCTGCCTCTTATTGAACGCAGACATCACTTCCATCAACAGAGCATTCCCAGCTGACTCTGGCTTCTACCCAAACTTCAGTCTTCACCTTATCTTCAAACACACAATCCTATCTTTCTGCCCATCTTGCTCTCTACACTCCCCTCCACCTTTCTCCCAATATCTTCTATCCCTCTATATCCTTTCATCAAGTATCTTTCTTCCCATCCCTTTTTACCTTCCTACATCCTGCAGGTTTTATCAGCTTGTCTGAAATCTTATTTAAAGACAGTAGTCCACAGGTTGGCTGCTGAAGGAGTCTCATTGTGTGGTCAGACTTTGATTCATTACAGTCATCCCTTTCCAAAAAAAGGAACCTCTTCTACTTTAAAAAAAGACACAAGGGGGCTGATGTTTCTGACAGAGCTCAGGAGGGTCTGATTTTATTCCCTGGGCCAACTTCAGAATGTCCTTCTGCGTACTTTCTCCTTCACCAAATCTGACCTACATACCTCATGTTTTTAATGTTTTCCACAAGACTGTGTTTGTAAAAGGCATGTTTTTATTCAGTGCCCTGCTGCAAAATGAAAGCTTTTTCCTCTCCCTTCTATTTTTAGTTGTAGGTAATTAAGCTACACTTTTTCCTGCATGGGTTTTGATGGTACCTTTTACATCAAAGGTGTGTGTTGTTCCATGATTGTACTCACCACCATGAATAAGAATTGTTTTGTATGGAAATGTGAGGACAAGTATTTACCACAAACAAAATCATAGTGGTTGTTACATTTATATGTCTTCTAAGTCCTCATTCAGTCAGTCTCTGAATTTTCAGAGAACATTATGAGGTTTAGTTGTGTAATCTGCATTAAAATTTCTCTTTCATACAAAGTTAAGCTTCAGAAGAGTGACTCTTTAACAATAGGAATTCATACACTTGTAATAGTTCAAATGTTCTTTGTATCCAACTTATCGGCAACAGTGCAACTATGAAACAGTATGATACAATCTGGACAACCTTGACTGCTCCCCTTTTATGCATGAGACATTATTGTTCCTAATCATATCTTTCTTTTCTTACCATATTTGCTGTACTAAAAAGGAACTTTGTTTTCTCACTCAGCCATAGATGTGGTGCTTTCAGCTATTAACAAGTGTTGTACAAAGTGCATCACAAAGATGGACTAGGCTAGAATTAACATGAAATTATAGTGAACTCTGCAAAGAAATGTTCCCACGGGTTTATTCATGGGTGTGGGCAGATTAACACCTTACTATGGACGATGTCGTGTTTTCAGTAGCAGCCCCAAAGGCTTAGACAGTAAAAGAAGAGGCAATATTTTTTTTTTATGTAAAAGTTACAAAATAGCTATGTAAAATAATTTATTGGAAAAAAAGGTACTAAATTCTTTATTGTACTCAGGTACAAAAAAGCACAGACTATTATCAGCGAAAGACCATCAGGTATCAAAAGTAACAGTCTACAGTAACATATCTCTTGTGACTGATATGATTACATGATTCTATCAGACACTAGAGATTAAGAGACACTGGCACATTATTTACACTGTCATACATACACTGACTATCTGAAGTATATAATATATATTATATATATATATAAATATATTTATATATATATAAAAATATATGAATATAACATTTTTTATTATTATACTTGATTTAAGGGGTGCAGTCATTAAGTTTCTAAACTGTTGTCATTGCAAATAAAATGAGCACTGCAATGTGGTCGTGTTGCAGGTGGAAGCATAACTCTCCTGAGCATGTTTTCCAAGTTTAATAGCTTGATCATAATCTGACCTACACATGTTTTTGTGACCATGGATTGTGGTATTTCATGGTATTTCCTGATCCCCAACCTAAAGCAGCACCATGTTGGTAGTCTGCAAGGATCTTCATCAACAAGCCCATGATGACCCAAACTTCGTGTTGAGACTCATCAAAAGTGTAGGAGTTATGTCTACAGCTTTGATGCAGAGAACAAAAAGCAGTTTTCGCGGAAGAGCCTGCAGTCTTCAAGAGCAAAGAAGGCATGGTCAGGTCAGGAGTGCAAGCAAGAGCATTTTGGTGGTTTTCTTTGACATTAGCAGGGTTCTGCACCTTGTGTTCATGCCCCAGGGTCAGACATTTAATGCCAAGTACCATTATGACATTCGGAGACATCTGAGGGAGAACATTCAGCAGAAATGACCAGAACTGTTACACAATAGCAACTAGGTTCTCCAACATGACAACACGCCTGCTCACAGCGCGTAAAAACTGCCCCAAAATGAAGCTGAAGTTGAAGGGTCGATGTTTTGACACTGTTGTAGAGATCCTGTGCAAATTGCAGATGGTGCTTGAAGCATTTAAATGACAAAACTTCCAGGAAGAGTTCCAAGAATAGGAGCAGCTTTCGACACATCACTGCACAAAGAGAATGTGAATGAGATGCCTACAGGATTCAAGTCAAATACAGTCTCTGCTTTTTATAGGCACAGTGGAACTTTTTGATCCTATCTCAAACTTTATGTGCAGGTAGTAAAACTTATTTGTAAGAATGTAAGAGTGTTAAGGATATGGTTCTTCATTATCAAAAATACGAACATTATTTACCGTCATCACTAGTATTAAAAGATACAGATGGTAATAGAAGCAAAACAGGAAAAATAGCAAGATACATACAGAATTACTGTATATCTGACATCTTATCAGACTAAGTTGGGAAACACCATGAACAAGGTCTAATGAGGTGAATAGTCGAAGCTTCCATAGACTTTCTGCGAACCCAGCCTGGCCCAAGAGAAAACATGTTTCTAACAACACTGCTGACCACATTAAATGTTGCCTGCTGTCAAGTGGTCACAGCACTCTGTTCTGAGTCTAGTCAGTCTAAAAACATTTTTAACCAGGTGTTTAATTTTTTCCCCCTTTTTTAAAAAAGGAATGCACATAAATACATGAATAAATAGAATAATACATTAATTAAACACAAGATTCAGTTCAACATTTAATCATACAGAGGCTGCAAATTGTTCTGCACTCAGATCCATTCTTGCCTTTAATGAAAACCCACTCAACCTTGTGTAGGGCCACAGTGCTCACACAAGTGTTTATGTCTGCATTATGAATTTTCAATAAAATTAGATTAGACTGAGCATAAGATCCACCAAATTTGTCTGTTTCTGCTTTATATTTTGCTGTTTCAAAACAACGAAAAATGCCTGATCTAATTGTGTCTGGCCTGAATTTCTCTCCATATGACGCCCCTCCAGAAAACCAATAAATGCCTTAAGCTTTTTCTTCAGACACAGCAGCAGTAAACATGTCGTGCTCCACCGATGATGCGGCCCCCCTTTGACCTGTAATTGCAGTTCCCCCCTTGGGTGAATCAGAGTAATTTTGAATTTGGCTCACTACTGCATCTCAGAACTTGTCTTTATGCATTTAAGTCAGCAGAGGCAGATGAAATAAAACATGTTTGAATACCTTGAAAACAGATTATCCTGTAAAGCCTCAAGGCCCCTGCTGTTTATTAAGGGAAGATGGGAATGCTATGTACTGTTTTGAAAACATGGGATCTACAGTTGTTAGAGTCAGTAAACCAATTGTATGTTGTAAGAATATAGGTATAACTTTGTAGAGTAAGTTGTTTTCATCTGATTAAAGATATTTTCTACTACAGCATGTTTGGTAACACCTAAAACTAGTAAGTCTGAGCTTTCCAATAACACACCACAATTGGAAAATCAGATTGTGTGCCATTGTTCAAGGGAAACATATAGTCAGACTTTGACAGTCACACTGACATAAATCTATGTTTTTTCCTTGCTTTTGTAATTATGCCAAAAATGTTGGCATGACACAAGGATATTTTGGTAAACTCAAGCCTGGGTTTAGATATTCACAGACTCTGTTTGCAATGTTGACATAAAACAGAGGAATTGCCCTGTGCTATTATCTCTTAGCATGAGGTAATTATGTTCGGCTGCCAATCTTGCTACAGGACTTATTTACATGTTTCTCAAAAATATGCAATAGCCTTTTACTTTATTGAGGAAAAGTAGCATCAAAATTTGCTGCAAAGGTCAGTACAAAATTCAACACTCCCACAACATGGTCCACACTGCCAGCACTGCAGATTTTTTTAGATGAAAAACAGTAAGACCTGTAGTCGCAGGTAGTCTACTTATAATTGGCTTGTTTTTTTTAGGCTTTTGATTTGGCATTTTAGCTTTAGGAATAGGATTATATCACTGCCTGTTGGTTTGGCATGCTTATGACAGCACCAAGATAGCCTTTTTGCCTTCTAATTTGGACAAAACAGCACCTCTGTGAAGATTTTTTGAGAATTTGTAGAGGATTAAGTAGAGAAAGCCCTATTTTACTAAGAAAAAAAAAAAAAAACTCATGTCACTAGAATTAAAGCAAGTCCAACAGAAATCATCTTACTGTGACTGGGGACCATTGGGCTCAACAGTAAAACTGTTTGTATAACACTGGATCTCTTTGGCCACATATGAATATTGTTCAATAACCATGTGAATATAACTTTTAATATTTTGGGAGATTCATGTCATTTGTTAAAGCTATGGCTATCTATATGTATATAAACAGCATTTAATGGGAATACACATGTAAAAATAATCTTGTCTTGTATGAGGACTTCTTTGTTGATTTAATCATCGACTTAGATCAAATTCCAGTTACATTTGTAGTCAGACTTGTAGAGGGCATTTAGTAACATTATTATCCGTGAGAACTTGGTTAGGTGATAATGCCTTTGATATTTAGATTTTATACCTGGCAAGCATTAAAAAATATCTCTTTTTTTCCGTTTTCCTTTGTTGTGAATTATTTACTTCTGAATATTAATACAAATACAAATACATAGATTTAATAAAAGTATCTGAACCTCTTGGCTCATTAGGCAAGACAAAAAAATATATAAATCTAAGCCTTATGATTGTGCAGCTATTCCTGATTCATTTTGAGTGTGTTATTTTAAGTGTTTATTCCTAGGGCTATAGGGCTTAAACACTGCTGCTTTTTAATGCACTAAAATTAAAACTGACCACTTCATTTGCAGGAGGCTTTTTAATCACCTGAAGAAGTTGATGCAACATGACATGATTAAACTCTGACATCAAATCAGCCTTAAGCCTATCAAATTCTGATGACTAGAGACTAAGAGTCAGGCTTCTGGTACTGCTCGGCTGTCTAACACTAATGTCCTGAGGGATCAGTAAAGGCCGTCTGGAAGCTTCATTAAACATCAGCTGCAATGATGTTACATGTTTCAGTGCCTCTACATGAGCTCTTGCTGCCTCATCCTCCAACATTTTATTCAGTGCATCCCCAAGAGACTTGCATAAGGAATCAAACAGGATAGAGAAGCTAAATCTTCACACATTGTACATTTCCTCCCCAAATGCTTGCAATATCTTTACAAGACCTTCAGCATATGCAGCGGAGACTGTGACTGAGCCCTCAGATCTGTCTTTGCACCCAGAGCAATAAGTGACCGTTTCAGCTCTGACGCATGAGGAATGTTGACGTCCACTTCGTGTGGGCCTCCAGATATGGCAGGGAGGTCAGAGTCCTGTGGGTCCTGTAAATTTAGACATAGCTGTGCTAGATCAATGTAAAAAACTAGTAATGTTTCTTTCACATTGGTCTCTTCTCTGTACAGTAAAGGATTATGATGTCTTAAGCGCACAAATACACACATGCACACACACACACACACACACACACACACACACACACACACATATATATGTATATATATTTTGATATGATATTTTTCGAACCTTTAACTAGTACTTGGCCATACTTCTAATTTCAGTTTTATCTGCCAACTTCTGTAACTTTAGTTTCTGCTTCCAATCTAATGCAAATGAGGTGAAAGGAATTCCCTAGTGCTGTTTTAAATGTAATAATAATTTAATAATTTTAAAATCATTTTTAAAAGATAATTGCCATATTTGCCAAGCATGGCTTGTTTTAATTTGATAAATGCCACCTAGTGTAAATGATTATGTTTATGTCTCTGGGGAGGTCGTCCAAGGGATCTGACAGGATACGATGCATTACAGACAAAGTTGTATTGCTGGGTAAAAATACAGGATGAGAAAATAATGAACTGTGACGTAGCCCTAGGATCGTGTAATCATTATTTTTATGTTTACAAGGCCACCACTGCAGATGAAAATCTATTTCTTAGGAAGAGATTTTCAAGGATGAGGTGGTGAATGGAAATTTTATCAGCAATACATTTAATTGTGTTTTCCAGCTTCCTTCCTCACTCTGATTGAAGCTACCTGTGAAGCTAGCAACAGGCAACAAACTGACATATACAATTTCCTGGGAAAAAAAAATACAAAAGAAAAAACAAAAAAAACAAAACAAAAAGACAACAAAATAGAGGATTTCTGCGGGCAAATTGAGGCAAATAGAGGATTTCATTGGCAAGGTCATAACTCAACAAAATATGCTCTAGAGCTAGCAGGGTTGTACACCTAGTTTTAAGTGATTTCTTAATGAATTTTGTTTTGTTTGTTTATTGTGTAAAAATACATATTTTAAGTAAATACTGGTACTTTTCTTCCTTTAAAATAACACTGCTGCTCTTGACCTCTGTGGAATGCAGCAACTCTGGAGGTAGTGGTGAATAGTGGCACTGGGTGTCTTGTAGGAATGGACATTGAACACACCTTTTGAAACATCTAAATTACTACCACAAAACAAAAAGCCATTTCTAAATGTTTATTGCAGTGCTAACAGTATGCAACCTCTACCCAACTGAGGGCATGTATTGTACACCTAAATAAAAGTAGCCTTTGAAATGCTTCAGTGCGCTTCTTTTAGAGTAAGGTTGCTATCAATCATGTTACAGTTTGTCATGTATTCTGCTGTGTTTACAGCAGCCAAAGACTTGATTTTCCTGACTTAAGCTTTTAAGGCTGTAGCTCCCTTTAGGCAACAGTACACTGGTAAAAATGCATCGTGTTTGGAAAGAAGTTTTGTTAATTCTGTGCAACAGATAAAAACCTTGCATCAAAATTAACAATAAAACATACCTAAAAGATGTCTTAATTCATTAAATGGCCCATGTGAGTGCTATCCTATTACTTGCTTTATCCTAAGATATTACCAAAAGAACCAGCAAGACACCCCAATTTACTGAACTCAGACTTATTTCAACTAATTCTTTCATGATAAACTTTGATTTTAACACATTCAAACAACTTCTCATTCACACTATTGTAGATGATAAATGTTCTGTAGATTCACTCAAACATATTTCCTTGTTTGGTTATTTTGTTGACAAGACCTCTGTATCAGTTACCCTAGAATCACTGATGCACGATGTATGTCAATATGTAATGTGTTAGGGGACACGCTGTATCTGCCAGACAAGCTGTGGGCTCATCAACATTAATCACCTCCATGCTGAGAGAGATTTCTAAATGTCTGTGATACACTGCATCTGGTCTATACCACTGCCAGGTTTTCTCTACCGGCCAGTGAGACAAAAACATGCATCTTTAGAATAAAACCTCCTTGGCCAAGTGTCTGATGTGTACTGCACTGTTGGGCCAATTTTTTTTCCCTTTAACCTTTGTTGTAACCTTTTTATTATTATTTTTTAATTTTTTTAGCTCAGGCACTTTTTTGAAGGGAATATTTAAATGAGAAGCTACCCTGTAGTGAGGACAAACATAGCTCACATAGCTCACTTTTTGTTTCACTACTAAGTAAGGCAACACATCAGAGCAAATCTGGTCTCCTACCGTGTGTTTGTCTTGCAGTGGGGTGGTTTGGTGGAAATGTTACTTCAGATGTGAAACATATAAAAAAAATGGAGCAGTTCTAGGGCTGTGTTCTAGCTGTTTGTGTGGGCTTGGAAACAAGCAAGGTTGATTCAGAGATTAGACCTTTTGGGGGCTTAGCCCCTATAAATGAAAAAATTGTATTATGAATGCTTTTGTTGTTATTGTTGTTGTTTTGTATTCGTTTTTTTTTAGCCAAACACTTACTGTTGAGCTTTTGTTCTCCCAAATCGCACTTTCCCTCACTGCCCTCTTTCTCTCTATCTTTCTCACACTTTTTACACTGACAATGCACACACATCTACACCGTATTTTGTGTGTGGGGGGGGGGTATCCCAGCCGCAACACACATACAGACAGATTAGAAACAGAAGAAAACGAGATGAAGTTACTAATGTTCATGACAACGCAATGTTACCATAATGTGATAGTAGCTAACTAACAGGAGCAATTCATCAGTGCAGTCTGTCTAAAACCAAAGATGGACAGAAATGCAGGTCTAAATTATATTTTTTTTAAAACCTACACAGTCTGATGCAGGCACAACTCTTATTTTTTCAGGGGTGCTGAGATGAAATTTAGTTGTCCTTGAGAATGCCTTAAAAAAGTCTAAAATTACATATGGGCACAGTTGGATGCTTGAAACTTAAGTTAGTCGGTATGGCAGATATTAATGGATGTTTATCACCCTCATCTCTCATAATTTGACCCATGCACAGTTAGATGATGTCCTTGGTTAAAGCACTGATAAGAAAGTTCTCTTAGAAGTTTCTGATATTATGCTGTTTATTGGTGGGGAGGCAGAATGACAAGGGGAGTTTGTGTTCATCTATCTTTAGTGACACAGCATTAGCACTACTACCATCTCCATCAGCAAAATCTGTCCTTAACGTATGTGTTTTATTGCTATGCTAACCAGGTCTTGTAATGAATCCTGACTCAAGGCTTGCAAGCCCATAACCTTTCCTCTTGTTTGCTGTTCTCCCGAGCGAACATGTTTCTTGTCTTCCTCTTCTGTAGATAAAACAAAAATGTTGAGTTTGTCTTTTGGCGAGATCCATCCACAAACACTTTTTCTCCATGCCTCAGAGATCTGTTGCAACTGTGCCCAACAGGTGGTTCGCAGTTAGCTCTCTGACTACAGTAGTAGCAATAAGTCCTGCAGGCCCCACCGTGATACATAGAGACATCTTTACATTGATTTCATTTGTTTGGTTTAATTTACAAAAAACATATTTGGTTGATCTGTGTTTAATGCATCATTTAGGGACATTTACATTAATATTCAGATCGCCAAATGTAAAAACTTGTTGGACAACCAGTAACTGAATTGGAACAGACCAAACCTTGGTATAGTTTGACAGAGTGGGCTAATATGAAGTACAAGATGAGAGAAAACAGAAGCTTAAATCATGAGCGTAAATCAATGTAAGGATACTTACAAAATGCCTATGCAAAGTGTCATAGCAAACCACCAAATTTCTTTTTTCAAATATCTCAGTCTGGATGAAAGTGATGGAGAGATAAATGGACACACTGACACTGACATCTCTCAAACCTATAGATTGTATAGAAGAGGAAAGCCACCTTCTTTTTGGCCTTTTTTTTTTTCCTGAACGAAGACTTAGGTAAAGAATAAAAGAAAAATACTTGGTACACATTTGGTTAGGGAGTGGGTGCTTGCCAACATTTTCTACCTGTAAAATTTATGGCAACTTTCACCATAGTCAGATAGAGGTTTCATCTGGAGTTGATGACATATCTACCTGTAAAAAGATGCCTCATCTGACAGAGGGAATGTTGCTCCTGGAGAGATGACATATAAAGCCACAGAAATCACATTGCCACATTATTATTGTGACATTTCTGGCCATGGAGACAATGTTTACTTCTGCATAATAACACTTCTCCCTTCACCAATCGGTTTAAAAATCAAAGTAAAATACCTTATAGTGTTGTGATTGTGAAATTTTTCACGACAGTGCTTCTGTTAATATTTGCATCTGCAAAGTTGATGTTTCCATCTGCAGGAGTAATGTTCTATTCCCAGAGATAATGTTTTTATCTGTGGTGATGGTTTTTCTATCAGCAGTTATAATATCTGTCCGACTGTGTTCATGTTTTTTACCTGCTGTATACCTCTTCATGCAGCATCTATGAATTTACAACAAATGATCCCTCCTTTGAGCTAAACATGCCTGGAAAAGGTTAGCTAAAGTGTTAGTACCTGAATGTAATGATACTCCATAGAAAAACTGCATTAAATGGATTTTTGATATTACCATCATATCAAACTAATCTTGACTGAAATGGTTGCTCAGTACTAAAAGTACATATAAAGATTTAATACACACTGAGTTGTTTTTTTCAACTTCTGCGGGCAGCAAAATCTCCTAATAAACCATTTCACTCTACCTGTGCAATACTGTGGCGGATAGAACAAATCAATAAAGTGGTGAGTTTGTTATTATTTATTATAAGAATTATTTTATGTGGATATATTTCTCAATAGTTGGTGGAAACCAAAATTAGAGCTAAAACAATAGAAATTTGGTACTTCACAAATATACAAAAATAATTCTTTGTTTACTTAGTTTTGCCTGCTAAATGTAGAGTAATAAAAATCAAATATTTACATGTGGGCTTGCAAAATTTGAATAAAAATCACTGTAAACACAATGTCTAATTAACATTAGCACACATATAATCATTGTGAGCATGTTAGTCTGCTGATGTCACAATAAACTCTGTGATAAAATTTTCTATGCAACATTTTAAGTTACAGTACTATGGAATTTTGAAGTACCAGTGCTTCAGAGTTTAAGTGATAATTGCCATAGGCCCACATAAAGCAAACATACATACATGAACACTCTTCACTGCATTTCCGCCTGCTGACTCTGGTAAACTCTGTTTTATTCCAGAGGTAACTGTTTGCTCTTGTCCTTTGTATTAACATGCACGATAAGCTGCTCAGATACGGATGGATTTCAACAGCAGGTGTAAACGGGGTCATGTTGACAGGAGCAATATTATTGTCTGGATAATATTGGAGCTGTTTGGCATACACATTGTCGCTCATGATATCTATTAGAATATCAGTTCTTTGGCCTTTTTTTGGACTGTAGTAAAAAAAAAAAATGCATAAACTTAAGGGGAAACAAGTATTTTTTTATTATGTATGTCAGTGAAAATTCCTGTTTTTGTTGTCCTCAACAGCAGCTAGAAAATGATGCTTTAACACTTGTAATATGAAGCAGCAGGGTAAGGAGCTTCCTGGTACGTTTGGTAGCAACTTAACTCCACTTCTCCAACAAATAGATTTAGCACAAGTTGGATGTGATAACAGCTTTTCTTTCTTTTAAGGCTTGTGAGTTCAAGTGTGATGATGAGTGATTCAAGTCTCTAAGCAGATATTGGCTGGTTAACTAAAGTTAGTAGTAGCTATCTGTGGTACTAGCAAGGTCAGGCCTATCAAACTAAAAGCTATGGCTGAGTCCAGAGTGAACACCCTGCAGCCAAGAGCCTGCAAATTTGGCAACATACTCAAACCCAACAACAAAGCCTAAGTGCACTTTTATTATTACATACATAGATATAAAAGGAAAATGTACTTTCCTTGCCATAAACTGGTCCAAGTTTGATAAGATAGTACTTCCTTGTTTTATGAATGAAGAACAGGAGTTAAAACGTCTGCACTGTGATTTGTACGCTTTAGCATGTATTTTTATCTTTTCCTAACATTAACCGGTTTTCATGTCTGAGTCAGTTTGACATCCTGTATAGATCCTACAAAGGCATATTACAGACCATTCTGTCAGCTACTCTCTGAAAGTGCTTTTTAGTTTTTCCAAACATTTGATAATATGTCACTAAGTTAATAATTAAATGAAGCCTTTTTTTGTCCTCATAGGGAGATTCAGGATACTGACAGTGAGGGCTCCTTGTTAGCTCCTGCAGCTTGACAGAGCTTGGCAGAGAGGTGGGGCATAGCAAAGTGGCAATTCTAGTCCACACTAGCAATACTGCACTAGGACGTATAGAAAAAAGGAAACCATAACAGGCCAACAGTAGGACAAATATTAAAAGTGCTTCTGATTGGCTGCTGCTTGCAATTAATAGGAAGATTTTTTAAAAGTTTGAAAGTTAAACATCGGACCATTGCATGTGATTAAAACTCTTAATTTCCATTTGCATGCAGGGAAGGAAAGTAGCACCTGCCACCAGCCAAATACAGGGTCAGGGTTAGGTAAATAAATAAACATATATATAAAAAATAAAAAAAACTACTTGCCCTTTTTTCTTGCATGTATAAATACATTTAAAGGGAAAGGAGTGTCAGTTGCTCCCTGAGAAACTAATGATAGACCCAATGATGTCCCAGCTGTCCACTTAAACAGTTACT
>JAPZDY010000013.1:18099554-18112697 GCA_029783645.1 Ctenochaetus hawaiiensis | reverse complement strand
ACATCAATGGCATGCTTTTTAACAATTTAATCAGCCTTAATATTCTGGAAAGGCAACATCCTACATTTTTTAGGGGAAATAGTGAGGGACTTGAATAATGAACTGGGGTCACTGGCCCAAAAAACAGACAGAAACCCTCTATTAGGCTATTTTAAGCTCTATTAGGTGAGTTCACCTCTGATGCACCTTTTCTTTTAATGCAGTGTTCAGGGCTTTTGAAACAAAGTTGCAGAAACATGACAGCTGACAAGTGGTAGACATTTAATTATTTTTTTGAAATTTGAAATCTGTTGGAAGTGTGCATATGTGCATAAAGTGCTGGCAGCTCAATGTCCTTGGAATAAGCTGAGATTGGACACAAGATTCAGACACACTGCCAATGTTCACTGCCAATGCAGCTTTCATAACAACTAATCACTGATAAAATATACATATAAATTTGCCACTGTCCGTAATCTTAAAAATTAACTTCATCCTTGAGAACTTGTGTTTTAGTTGCTTTAGCCTGAGCATACCTTGACCATACTGTGGTTCATAATTTAAATATATAATTAATCTGAAACTTCTGCATATAATGTCAAAAACTTGGTTATAGAATGCTTAGTGTCCTGCTGATCAATCCAGTTTCTCGCTGAAATGCCTAATGTAAGAATTTTTGCAAAGGGGTCGGCCTCATGAAAATGACATGCTATTATGCTGCTAAAAATATGTTAATTTCTTTAAGAAATCATATTCATGAGGATCAAATTGTTTAAATATTTTTAGTTTGTTAACACTACTCTCGAATTTTGAGTCTAACAAAAAATATTTTGCATTTACCTTTTACAGACAGAGAACATTTGGTGGATATACTGTTTTAACTAGCAGTGAAAGACATTTCAGCCAAATATTTGAACAATCAGCAAACACACAAACACATAATACCATCAAGGCCCAAGTCCAGTGATGGAAGAGAAGGAAACTCATTTCTCTCTGGTAAATATGAAATCTTGAAAGTGTCACTCTGTCTTGTCAGCCGTCCAGCGCCAAGCATCTGCCGACGCTGTTTACATTACTCATATCTATCCTCCGTGACACACCAGCCTCAGTGAAATAGGGGACATCATTTACATAATGTGTCATCTCATCTCAGCGCTGAGACAGTCATCGCAAATCTGGCAATCTACATTTATGAGATCCACTCCTCTGGCTTCCCTTGTACAGAGGAACACAACTGTACAACACAATGGTTCCCAATCAACAATCAGTAACATCTTTTATTCTCAACTGGAGCATTTAGCTGAGTGGCTAACTCTCCGGCTACTTGGATTACATAATATAATTGTTTGTAGAGTGAATACGCTAACCATTATAATCCGCTTCACAGGTGACAGAAGGGCGGCGTCTGTGCACCACATATAGTGTCTTTAGGTCAAATTTCTGTACCATAGATCACAGCATATATGTAGTGTGGTACACCAAAAAGGCCTTTTTTATAGCTTTTGTCAAATTGCTATTTTTTAATGGTTCGACAAATTCTGGCTGCATTGAGATAGGTGCATAGGATGTTTTCATGAAGATAGGCTTTACGATTTTGGGGTCATTTTTGAGGTAAAATCATACTTGTGGTTCCACCTGTTAAAACCAGGTCCAAGGGCAGCATAGGCTGATTTGGGGATCAAGTGGGCAAGAGCACACATGCACCATTACTCAATAGTCGTGTACTACATATAAACCACAATTAAATTACACATATAGAGGCAACAATTCAAAATCCATTTGACCTACTCATCTGGTTACCCAGCCGTCAGAGGCCATGGAGTGTGAATCTGCTTCATTTATGCACAAAAGGTAAGGCCATTTCATTAATGACCACAGGGTAAAATATGCTCACTAAAATTTCTGTTGCAAATCATTTATTTACAGCACATTATCAGTGACGTTGCAAGCAAATTGCTTTTTCATTAATGTTGTTAATAAATGAATTGCATTGGGAGCTTTGAATGTGCATCATTTACTTACGCTCACTCCTCAACATTTTTCTAAGCTCTGATTTTAGTATACCGGATGAGTGCTCTTTGTTCACTTTGACATTGAATAAATGATTAATAACATATGAAGTTTTCAGTTAAATTATCCACATTTTCAATGCATCACTGAACATGCCAACCCTAACCTAACCTTACAACCCCAATGCACCAAAACCATCAACAACCACATTTGAGAATGTTGGGATCCCTTCAGTGAGTATCTTGATTTTTGATGACCCCACCTACCTCCAAGTTTCTTTGTGGCCCTTCGTCTCATATCAGTCAATCTCTCATGTCAAATTAACATCATCAGCCTGTTTCACAGCATCTTTTCCTAGACACCACTATTCCAAACATTCAAAAAAATGAAAGCTTACCATCTTACTTTGCCTATGAATCTCACAACTCAAAGTCATACATGTGTTACAGGTGTAGGCTGTGAAAAGGTTTTCAAAAAGCATCTGTTCTGTAAACAACCCACATATACTGTGTATCCAGTGTAGCCCCAGAGTAAGACTGTAGCAGAGTTTCATGTCTTGTATCAATGAATTTGGGCTATTTTTATATCGTGGGTAAAGATTAGGGTTCAATCGCTCTTACTTTTTTTCAGCCAGAAAAAGATTTTCTAGTTAAAATGTATAGGGTTTTTTGTCTCTTTTTCTGTGTCTGTGTACTGCACTGAAATACAGCAGCTGCTTGATTCAGAATTACTTGGACATTGATGTTTTAGCTAACCAGTGCTTACTGGCTAAATCCAACAGTCAGTGTTGAGCTTACTTGCTCAAAAGGCAGAGGATGAAAGGTAAGAAGTTAGTGCCTACTTGAACGGCACTGTCAAGAAAAATGTTACTATGAAAAAAGGACATACATTTAAAAAAATGCAGAATTAAGTAAAACATATGAATGACAGATTAACATTTAACATTTTTTTTAAATTATTATTATTATTATTATTATTATTATTAGTATTATTATTATTATTATTATTATTATTATTACTATTACTATTACTATTACTATTACTATTACTATTATTACTATCATTGTTAAGACTCTGGCACTTCATACATGGCAGCCTGTTCACTGAGCTCATTAGTGAACGAGTGTGTGAGTCCTCTCTTTCTGAGAGCTGCCAGTTGAGGTGGTAAAGGTTCCCATGGGTGTCTTACTTTGGAGGTGTTTCAGACATGACCAGCTGACCTTAGGGCAGACCCAGGACATGATGCAGGGATTACATTTGGTCTGGGAGCACTTGGGGATTCTCCAGGAGGAATTTGAAAAATGTTGAAGAAAAGAACAGTTGAGCTGCTCTCTTGGTGGTATTGCTGCTCCATCCCTCTGCCTGATCAGAATGGAATAGATGGACATGTCATGATGAGCATTTGGCTTTAGAGTGCACATATGTTGACTTGTTTACTTGTAAATGCACTGCTAAGTCAGACTAATTGTTTTTTCTTGCTCATTAAATTGTAGAAAACATGATGACAGACAAAGAGAATGATTCCGTATGGAGGAGTTTAAGTTAACGACACTCAGTGGGAGATGTGTGCATCTCTCCAGGCACTGCTGTGTTTTTCTCTGTCTGTCACTGACATTGTGCACTGCAGTTTAAGCAGAGACCTTGGAGCGCCCAGGGCAGTGCCCCAAAACACAAGACACATAGCTTTGAGGAGTCACATGGCTGACGCCAACCAAGCATTCAGAATAACAGAAGAAGACTCAGATGTGTTCGAAAACAAACCTCCTGTCCACACAGCCACAAAAACACCCTTAACCAGCTGATTAACAGCTGATTCAGACTGTAAAACTGTGAAGCCTTAAACTGTTTCATGACATTTCCTGAAGCAGTTGTGAAGTTATGGTTTGTTGACAATGTACATACGGTGCCGTGTCATGTATGAATAACAAACATTTCTAGTACTGCAGATATTCTGCGTCTAATTGAACTGTTGTTCTTGCAAAGTCTTAATTAGAGCTGATGTTTCAACAGTCTTTTTTCTACAGGGCTTACTGTACACTGCAAACTGCAAACTCACTCACATCAAATAATTTACAATACAATATGTCAAAATATGGGGTCAGAAACTAACAAATTGCGTTTGAATCATTATCTTTGTGCAAGATATGTTTAAGGGGTACCAAAGTCTCTTACACCCTCTTAAAGTTTTCGCACATTCTGAAGTAACCACCTCCTTTACAATGCTGTCCTTACTGCTGCAAACTCCCCCTCTTGTTTCAGAAACAGGCATGTGCTTTCTCCAACACAAAATGCGTCATCATCTGCTTGATTTCACCTACAAGTGAGGAGCATCTAGAAGGCAAAATGTATGTGCAAAGGTGCCTGGCCAACCAGCTGAAGTCACTTGAAAAGTGAGGAAAAACATGATCCCCTACTGGCTTCCTGCTAGGTGTTGAATGTTTAAAATTGTAACAAAGTGATGGAAGAGGAAATATGAGGCCTATAAATATTAATGTCCCTGTAGTTTTTACAGATGATAGAAACCAGCAATACAACAGTAAGCCCTTTCACCTGTAGAAAATCCCCTTCTGATCGCTTGCTGTCAATCTTTGAGACAAATTAGAGTAATAAGTGTTCATTCTAATTAACATTTTACCTCAAAGAAAATGTCAAAATCATATTTTGAGGGAGATTAATTTGTATGTATTGAAAAAGAAAACATAAAATTAACTGACAATGAAATGACAGCATATTTTGCTGCTGTTGACTTTCTAATAATAAAGGCAAAACAAGACATTCTGAACTCACTTCCTCTGTTTCCCCTGTCTGCGTTTGAAAAACCTCATTTATTAACCTCTATGTCCCTGTTCATCCAGTGGAGAGATAAGTTTTGTCTCCAAACAGTCCTCAACAATAATTACAAGATGATATAACAGTTTGGAGATCCACTTGTCTGCAGCTTGTCTCAATTTGTTAACTGAGTATTTCAGCTCACCACAGTCAGAAAAGAACACAGGGTCAGTTAACTGTTAAATTGCAGTGTCATAATGAGATATTTAAATAATTAATGAAGGTATTAGACCTGACCTCCTCTGGTCGAATAGTTGATTTGCTGGTCGATACGCCCTTGTCCAACCTAATTCTCATTGGTTGGACAAACACTTGTGTCACTTTCATGAGCAGAAACGCACTTAGTAATCCATCAGTTTTAAAGTAAGCAAACCTGATGTATTTTTTAAGAAAAAATGCTATATTGTGTTACATTTACATTAGTAAAATAATATTTAGATATTTCGTGTTCAACAAATAGGTTTCTGTTTTAATTATTTTTAGGTTTAACAGACAACTTGTGGAACAAGTCAAAGTTCTCCTTTTCGCAAGGCTGAGATTACCTTAGCTGTTGGGCTAGCCTTACTACAAACAAACAAACAAACAAACATGCAGCAAATAAGTGTAGCAGCTTAGAGGCCTGTAACTGTTTTGTTATATCCTCGCATATTTGTGTGTATGTTAATGTGTGTTTGTCTGTGCCATCAAGTTAGTCTAGGACGATGAAAAAAAAACGTATGATATGGATGGTGCGTCTTTCAGTGCAATTTACAAGTGTCACAGTGTTTGTAAATATTCAAAAATGTATTTTTTTAGATTATTTTTATCCTCTTTAACTAAATAACTTCTGTAACATTCATTTTTTAGTTGATAGTGCCTCATTAAAATCAGTCACAAACACAACAAAAATCTATTTGTTAAAATTGCGTTTCAGTGCTGTCAGCAGAGAGCAGCACAGACTTGCCAATACTGAAAACAAACCGCTGTTATTCATTTTGATGAGGAGATCTAGAGATTTTTTTGAGTTGTTTCATTCTGGCATTTAAAATCTCCCATACATTAGATAAATGGGATGAAAAATCTATGTGTTTTATGGTGTGACTAATGTTGAGTACCAACATGGGTCCTTTTCAACATCTGCACTGTCAGTGAAGAAGAACATTACCAGTAACCAAACCTCCTTTATCTCCAGATGAGTCCATTCACGACTCCATCTAAGCAGTTTCCACACTACTAGTTTTGCAAAAACAAATAAAGTCCATCTCCAGTGCCTCAAACAAAGTGATGATTACAATGTGGCTTTGACATTTGAGGCAGCCTCTTGCCAAGTTGGCCTAAAACTCATTGCTCACCCTGTTCATTACCTCCCATAATGACCCTATTCAGAGACAGCGGGGCCCAGCCTCGGCCCAGGGACCCGGCAATAATCCCCTGCATTAATTAGATGACCCCCGGAGATGGCTGCTGCTGCATTGGTGTGCACAGTGACAGGCTCTCTGCTTATTGTTTATGGCTGGCTGTAAAGTGTCCAGCAGTGTGAGAGATGGGGGAGATCAGGGATAGAAGGAAAGGAAGTGAGTGAGGGTGGTCGGCCGGGGGCCAATCAGGCCAGAATGAGCAGCTATGATGCGGAAGCATCTTGTCTCTGTAAAATAGTGTCGATTTCTAAAGTTTGCTCTTAAAGAAAAAAATTCTTTCTCACATTTCCGTGAAAGAAACTATTTAGGGCATTGCAGTATGACTAATGCAGGTTATTAAAACTGCAGCCGATACCTGATTTGATTATTGACTCTGCTTTGCTGGCTCAACACAAACTGAATGTGCAGCCTGATATTTATGATCTACATTAAGTAAACTTAAAATCTTGTGACCCAGAGTTAATAGTCACCAATCCCCACATTTCCACTCTGCTCTGCAAAGCATTTCAGCATCTGGCTCAGTTTTAAGGTTTCACAGCCTGAAACTTTATTAGTTTAGTTCTGCTCACCACTCACTTGTGAACCTTATTTTATGATGCATAAAGTCAGTGTATTTTCAGCTAAAACAGGGTTTAAAATAACATTAAAAAGCTAAAAATTACTCAAAATAAATGCAAAATGTTGTTTGATATTTTGCAAGTGTGTTAACAGAAAACTGCATACAATCACCCTTTCCATACCAAGTTTATAAGGTGGTATAATGTTTCAGTGCAATTAACAGACCAAAAAAAATTGCTGATTGAGATATAAGGTCTAGTTTTTGTCCAAACATTAAAGTGATAATCTCAAGGAGCTTTTTTTAAAAAAGATATCTAAGATGTCAATACCTGCTGCCAATAAGGTAACTAATAACAGCAGATCAAATCCTTTGATGTTGCCTTATATTTTTCCTTTTTTCTTCATAAAACTTTAAATGTAGAAGAGTCCTTAAGTGGTATTCTGTCTTTTCTTCTACAAATCCTCGTACATTTGAGAGAAATGCATAAACTACAAAAAAAAACCCAAAAAATAAACGTTACAATGTGTTGTTATTTCAAAAATATCAGTAAAAGGCCTCCAATTATATAGCAATACACACAAGCACACACATGCACACACAGATGGCAATGAAGTACAATGCAACATGGTGGTTCTAAAAAATGTGGGCTTCAGTGTCCTTCTTAACACAGTATTGATCCAAATCCAACCCTTTTTGCTGTGGTCTACTGTACTGTGTTTTGTCCACGTCAGCCAATCAGTGTTGCAGCACTGCTCTGCTTTATGACAGCCTTCACAGCAAGAACAGCTGCTGTTTTATCCACAAAGAAAACTCAGCAAAGTCTGTTTATGAATAAAAAAAAGGTTCTATTCTGTGACACAAGTGTTCAATCACTGTGGACTGAGTGTTTTTGTGGTTCCCACAACTCCACCGGAGGCATCCTTACTATAGCTCATCCTAACACATCAGTTTAAGGACTTTTATTCTCTAACTTAAACCTTCTATACACCACATATAACATGGTATTGTTGAGAGAAAAGGGCTGTAACACCAAACACTGATAGGAAGAATATTGAATTTTATTTTTTTCAAGGGCGGGGTCAGTGCAAGAGAACCTGGCAGTCAGAAAACAAAATAACATTTCTATTTGCATTACCATGCTTATGTAAAACATCAATACCTGATAAAAAAAAATAAAATAAAAATAAAAACAGGCAAGAATGCTGTATGTTATTGTGGTACATTAGTTGATTTTCAGGGATTACTGAATTGTTTTCTATGTGGTGGTCTGAAATTCAGGGAAAACACATTCCTTAGATATACTGTAAAATTTAACAAGTTACAAGATTCATTTACTATCATTTTACAACAGAGTCTTTGTATAGTGACCTGCAGTGAAAGCTCCTTTATACTTCTACCAAAACAGAAAATATTAGGAAACACAGGAAACAGTATTTCTTCAGAAGGATATTTCATTTGGTCCATAGCAAACAATGACATAGTTAATTACATTTAGTGTATTACTGCAGTTTTATATTGATGTTTGACTGCTTGACAGCAGCTCACATTTACCAAACGCTTTACCCTGAGCTAGATTTCTGTGTTTCATTATGAGAAAATTTATAAGATGGGAGCCAACCCACATGAAGCTTTTTTAACAGGAAATTCTGTAACACCGGAGGTAAGCTGAATGACACATTCTTGCCCTTTCTCTCTTTAAATTACTTGCTTTTCGACAGCTGAACCAAGAAATGTATTTAAATAAATGTGTAGACACCCTGGACTAAGCAGTAAAAGGAGCTGGTTTTGTGAAACCTTGCAAAAGTGCAGTAGAGGAATGAAATAAGGCATTTTCAGCCTTATTTGGGGTGATCAAAACCTTTAAGACTAAAGGTAATCAAACTTTAAATGTGTGGGTTTTTTTTATCAGATTTGACTTAATATTCTGTACATCCAATGAACTGATATCTAATATACATTAACATATTAGCTATGGCAAAACAGCATGGTAGGACCCCCTGTACATTTTGGAGCAGTTGCCCATGTTTTACTTTTCCTTGGATCTAAGCAATGCATCAGGCCCATCTCAAGATTTAATACTGACCTCTCAGTTAAATAGGATGAGAAATATTTATTTGCTTAATTAAAACGTTTTAGTACTTTGGTTTATTCTTACTACTTATTCCCCACATCTGGAAGAGAGTATTATTTAAGTCTTTAGCTTAACCTGTTTTCAGTTTTTCACTCCAATTTTCCATGACCCTGATCTCATGTCTCCTGCCAGGATGCTTTTTATTGTTCTTCTGTAAAAGAAACGTTTCTTTTCTTAATTCCCCAAAGACATAATGCAGTATTGAGGTTTTCTTTACCAGAGCAATGATCCAGTGTCCATGCCTAGTTCTCTGTATTGTTGATGCTAAAGAACCAAAAACTTTCACCAGCTCGAGTGATGTAGACATGGGTACGTGTCTTTTCCTCCAGTTTCTAAAAACCCAAAATAAGCTCTTTTTTTCTCACATTAAGCACTAGGTTGCGCTCTTTGCACCACTCTGCATGAAAGTTAATATCCTACCAATATTAAGTTTCATTGTTGTTGTTGTCAGTGTTTAACACTAACATGCTCTGCTTTAATTGGACAAAAATAACTGCTAATACTTCCCTTGTTCAGCTATTGGCATGTGTATTGGGTAGCCTGTATCAACAAATCATTACATATCTTTCGTTACATCTTATTTCCATTCATCCAACATTGTTATGACTTGTGTGTAAGTGTGTGACGTTACACTGAGAGCCAGCTCAAACTTCCCAGGGGCGACCCTCCTTTCTGACTTGAGAGCTATGCGAACCTTTGCTGCAGCTACAAATATATGACGATCTTGTTTAACATAATGCATTCATGTAGATTAAACTACCCAGCAGTATATAGAGCTGCAGTTTATACACACACTGTCCCACGTTGTCCTTTATCAAATGTAATAATTCACTCTCAGGTCTTTCAGAACACAGTTTGATGCAGAGAGGACACACTCTGTTCATCCCAGCTAACATTAGCAACACAGAAGACAGAGTGACTCACTAACACTGCAAGCTCACACAGCCTACCTGAACTTAATCTTACTGTTAGTTGCCTACATCACATTAAAAAAGTAATGACATAAGTTAACCTGACTGCTGTTTAGTTTTCTTTCATGCTGTTGTGTTTTTCTCTTCTCGTTGCCTTCGTGGCTTGCGTAGTGCAGTGTTTTTCAACCACTGTGCCATGGGAAATAATCCAATTTCACCAAATTGGTCTAAAAAACATTTTTTGAAAACAAATTAATTATCATTTGCAAATAATATGCCACTGTCGAATGTCTGTCTGTCAATCTCTCACGGCACACTAGTGTGCTGCAGCACGGCACAGTGGTTGAAAAACTTTTTTTTTTTGGCGTAGTGTGCGTATAGGAAGGACTGGCCTTGGTCACACTCCCATGAAAACAAACAAGTGAGCATCACATAATGTGCCCTGGGTAATGTTGTTTAAGCGCCATTATGAATTGCAAAGAGAAACTCCTGTATGGAGAGGACAGGAGGCAGTACAGAGCCTGACTCTGGTACGCTAGAGCCTAAAATCTACAAGTATTGCTACTGCAATCTGGAGCTGGTCACCCCACAAAATAATTAAACTTAATATTTTTAGGAACTCTATTGTGTAATACACTGCTCCTTCATGCAAAGAAAGAGGTAAAAGAAATAATGGCTTACACTAATGGGGCTCCCTTATAACTAATACTGAACTAATATGAACAAAAGAACGCACACTCAGACTGATTACCTCTGTTTCTGGCCATGAGATTTGGCTTTGAAACCATCTCTAATACCTAACACATCCTTGAAAAAAGTACTATGTGATCATAGAAAATGGTGTGTCATTGACCAGCTTTAGTTACTTATTGAAATCCAGGGCTCTTGACCAGGTCACCATATGTAAAGTATACTCTCAAAGAAGAAAAATGTTTGTGTACAGAGATAACTATATTTTCCAGTTTTTACTTTAGTAATTCAAAAGGATAAAGTAGTTCCATTTTAGGCAAGTACATCCTTTGTTTTGCAGAAATTCAGTTACAGCATACAGCAACAAACACAACATGAATATCAACCCACGGTTGTCTTTCAGATCTTGTTATTTATCACCTGGGGCCTGGAATGAAAACTCATTAAAAACGTTCAGTCTCAGTTGTATATATATAAATAACAAGTAATCAAGGTTAAATCAAAAAGCAATCCATTTCTACGAGTAAAAATGAAAAACTAAGCATCTTCCTATAGTGCACACTTTATATAATTATGTTTTGTTTTTGTGTTCTTATTTAAATCATAGCTGCATTTACAAGGTATTCACACCTTCATGCAACACTACAAGTGCTTCATTTACTTCTCATTAGAGATCATCAGACTGAATCAAACAGTGATCCACAGGGCTGCTCATGAAAACACACACACACACTCACACACACAGAAACACACTCACTTGCCACTCCAAAGTCCTCATAAGTCACTACTTGTGCTATTCATCAGTGCATTATCTTGATAGGTGGCACAGACTCATTGAAGCATTAATATGAAGCTGTGGTCTTGCAGAGCACTCAATGACATTTTGTGGTGCGTCCCAACATAATTGGATGTACTCAGAAATCCCTCTTAACAGGCTAATAAAGCACAGAACAGATTTTTGACACATTTTATTATTACATTAAAGGGAAAAAAATGCTTTATGGTTGTACCTCAGCATAGGCTAAAGCCATTAATTGTTCAAGGTTTCACCTTACAGAAATGAAGTAGTGCAGGGTTTAATGGGCCTGGATCTTCAAATGTTACAGCAGCATTAAAATTGGAATGTAATTATTTTGGCCCAATTAAATTATGACAGAATTATTCTGTTGAAATTAGGCGGTGATATTTGAGAGCCCGAAGAGGTGTAAAGCTCTATTCAGATCTCATATTTTTATTTGTTTTATTTTATTTAAGGGCTGAGGATTATTAAATATGGCTGAACTAAAACCAAGATGTGTGGTCAGACATCTGGCCTACCCAAGGCTTTAGTCCATCAGTCCACCCCCATCTGTTTGGATATAAGAGGAGAAGACTGTCAATATATATATTTTTTTTCTTTTTCTAACACCCCTTTTCCTCACACATATACTGTATAAGTATTTTACATATTGCCACATAAAAAACAAACATGCAAACAAACAAACAAAAAAAACCCCCAAAACATTTGTTTGACTGTTTCCTTCAAAGAAGGATTTAAGTATGTCTTTAGAGTCCTTCATTATTCCCTAATTGCTTTTTTATTTAATTCCTCCTACAGTTACTTTCATTTTCACTGACAGAAAAAAGAAATACATATGGCTCATCAGAGCTCTTCCAAAATCAGATTTTTTTTTTTATTTTAAAAAATGGCAGAATTTCCATCACCATACTTTCAAGCTACATCTAAATATGTCTTTGTCTTTGTTTTGTTTATGAAAATTCCTTCCTGGGAGTAATAATTGATCACAATCTCAGCTGGAAACCGCAAGTCAAACACATTTGCTCTAAATTGGCAAAGACTAATGGTATACTTTGTAAAGTCAGATACATACTGAATCAGAAAACAATGTACATTCTATACTGCTCGCTTTTTCTTCCTTATCTGTCCTATTGTACTGAGGTGTGGGGTAATACCTACAAATCCACCCTAAAGACAATATGCACCATGCAGAAAAAGGCAATGAGAATAGTTAGCAATGTTGGCTATAATGCACAAACAAATGATTTATTTTTAAAATTACAAACATTAAAATTTATGGATATAGTGGATTTCAAGACCACACAAATTATTTACAGAGCCAAAAACAACCAACTCCCTAATAATATACAAAAATGGTTTAAAGAAAGAGAAAGTGGTTATAATTTAAGAAGGAGAGGGAATTTCTTACAATCCAAGGTGCGCACCACACTCAAAAGCATGTGCATATCTGTCAATGGGGTGAGGTTGTGGAATAATTTACCTGTAACGATCAAAGAAAGTAAACACATTGCTCAATTCAAAAGACAGTTTAAAATTCTCACATTAGAAAACTATAACAATTGAGGTGAAGATGGGCCAAATGTTTCATTTCCACTTTAAGAGGTTGTACTGAATTGTTTAGCCATAAAGTCTGCATGTTTTTCCTTTTTTCAAATATTCTCTTGTATTATATTTTCAGTATATATTGTTTTTTATTTCCAGAACTAACTACCTCAGATGAATCAAGAGTTTCTCATTTGGACAAATGGCGGTACTTTGATAAAATAAACAGTAGCCGTGTTAGAAAATTAAGATGTATAAAAGGGGAAGGTAAACATAAGTTAGCTTCTTCCTTCTCC
>JAPZDY010000013.1:18079882-18091633 GCA_029783645.1 Ctenochaetus hawaiiensis | reverse complement strand
CTGCAGGCACTTTGTAGGTCAGACTTTAAAACAAACAAAAGGACAAAAAAATAAATAAATATGTAATATTTTGTGTAAGAAAGTCAAAATAATGAATGGTGGGTTGAAGAGGCCTTTTAATAATTTATTTATTTTAATGGCAAAAGACTAAAAAATGTGGGAAATCTGTAGTGATAAATGGTTACTTCAGTCGAAAATATTCTCAGATAATACACTCAACTTTAATTTGTATTTACTTTTGCATCTAATAGACAAGCTTTGGCAACTCTGGCCAATAAGCTGCTGTCAGCTCCAGGGAATAGCCCAGGATTGGAGCAGTTTGATGTTGGGTCCACAGAGCTGAGAGGATGGACTTGCTAATCAACAAATGGACTGGAACTCTTCTGCTGGTAAGGAACATTAGATGTACACAATTTATGAATTCATTTATATTTTGTGGGAGAGATAAAAGCATATATATGACCAGCAGGCTGCAAGTTGAGGATCACTGGACTAAGTTAATGACCATCAACATCACGAAAGAATGGTTCAGTAATCCAATCAGATGCATCAAATGATCTAAACCTCTTCAGTTTTCTTTTAGGCTCTCAGAAGAGTCCAACTTCTATGGGCCCAAAGATATTTCTTCTTGTCTCTGCTGCATACCTCTCTTTTTTATTTGATTAAACACACAGAGAGCTAAAGACTTGAGTTTACAGTATCAAACTGTCAAAAATACAGTGATCTTGCTGAAATCCACCATGGAGGGCAAGTAATTAGCATTAACCAAGAAATTTAGTCATGATTTTCATGCTGCTATTAATCACCTCATCACATGCGTTGGCTGTGAGGAACACAATGCCTGAATGTGTCCCTCTAACTTTGCTGTAGAGAGTATTTATCATCATTGGTTGTAATTATACCTGGGGTTCAGCACATTCAAATGGATTTGCTGCAGAGCTAAGAGCATAAATGTTTGATGAGATGTTTTCAGTGATCTGTGACTTACTTTGCATTATATCCAGGTAGTTGCTTACAGGTTTTCCTCATCACTGATAGTGTTAACTCAAATCACTGGTGATAAAAATCAGTGATTACTGGTGATTTGCCAACATGCATGAAGGTTTGGATGTTTTAACAACCAATTTTTTAAAAATTTGTGCAGTTGAGAGAGGTTTTAAAGTAGATTTCAAAAACGTTTTCTTGGACGAGGCCCATTCTGATAATGTACATCAGAGAAGAGCTCAAGCAAATTCCAGGTGCCACCGAGCACTAATTTTATTTATAGGTCTATTTAATTCTTAATTCAAGTATGTAGCACCATGGATACTGATTTTAATACTGGAATCCCTCTTTTAATACAGTCCTGTGTACAAAAAATAAACACATACAGTTTTTTTTAAATTAAATAGACAGAAAATTCACAGATATAATATAAAGTGATTACAATAAAAAAAACACAGGTGTTAAAGTGTACAAATGTTTATAGCATACTTTTGGAGCTCTTTCATTTGTAAACACTGTAGTATTTGAACCCTAATTGTGAAAAAAGGTAGAACTACTGTTAATATGTCCTGTGACATGACATTATAGGTACTGTTTTGAAGTCCAACCTGTGAGCAGAGGTAAACACTTTCTAGAGCAGAACCTTATAAATGAACAGCATGCAATTCTGCTCACTTCTGTTCGTCAAGAAGTCCATCACAACTTTTTGTATGAGATGCAATGTTAAGTGAGAAATGCATCAACTTTGATGAAGCAGAGCACACTTTAATGTACAGATCTAAGAGACTTTAAGGTGGAGGGAGTACATAAGCATGCATAGACGCATGATGAAATAACCAGGCGCAGACTGAAGTGTAGACTGTAAAGTGGTTCTTGGACTAGCAGAAAAGAAATGTAATTTGTTTCTAAAAAACTTAAACTTAAAAAAAAAAAGACCTTCAGTTTGCTTGAAGAGCTTTTCCACATAGGCTTTTGAAAGAGAGTCTGGTACCAGCCAAAGTTCAAGGCATTTATAACATTTAACAGTTTTCATTTCAAAGCCTTGAATGGTTCGGATATGGCAGCAGGTTAGATTCTGCTAGGTGACCTAGAGAATAGCATACATGTCATTTGGTCTGTATTTAAAACAAGCTGATGTGTGATGAGGGAGATCTGAAATGTATCAAAAGCAGACTGTAGATATGCAAAAGGAAGATTCACAGAGGAGCCAGAGGCATTATCACAGAGGCATTGTGTGGGTGACATGGATTACATTGTTTATATAAAAGGTGAATAAGGGAACTAAAAATGGATCCTTATGGCAAGCCTATACTTATATTTAAGGAACTTGAAAATGTTGGAGAGTACTGCAGAAGTTTTACCAATGAGACAGTCAAAGATCAATTTAGGAACTGTTCAGTTTCACCAACTGATGCATTTTTCAAATATGAAAACATGAAAATATAAGACAATGGTTTTGATTCTTTTTTTTTTTTTTACAAAGTCTGAGCTTAGATTTTGCTAAGGTCAATTTTGACATAGGACAGTAACTATGGCAATCACATGGATCATAGCATTTATGTTATTGGATAACCTGTGCAAACTTTATGACTATTTAAGTATTAAAGGAGCATTAGAGGAGTTTATGAGTATTTCCAATGCATGCAAAAGGAAAACAGTCAGTAATTAAGCTCAAGAAGGCTTGGTCAGGGGATCTACTCTTTTTCATGCTCAGAACTGTATTTATTCCTAAAATAATCAGCTATTCACTCTTCTATCGTATGCTCAATCGCTTATAATTTCCTTATCATCAAGGTCTAGGGCTTCCAATTGAGATGTTCTCATCAGTTGGTCACATCTATCCAATAGCACATCTAAGCTATTAGTCTATTATTTTATTGCTGAACTTTTATTTTATTTTATTTTATTTTTTTTTTTTAACAATTATTCTCTCTCTACCTTTAGTTCATTCATGCTGCTAATGTTTGCACCCCCCACCTCCCTGTCAATGCCAGTCTCTGCAGTTTCCTCAATTTCCTCATTTTATCAGCCTCTCAGTCTCTGCAGGGTCATAAACCACCACCACCAGTTTCTGGACTCAGTAGAGGGATGCATTCTGCTGGTGCTCAGGCTGATGCCCCTGATTGCTCCAGCGTATGGAGCAGCACTGGTGTTTTAAGTGTTCAGCCATATATACAAGAAGCTGAGATAGCATTAAGAATGTCTGCTTTTAACAGCTATTGACCCCAGTTACTTGCAACCGGATAGTGCTAGGGATGAAAAGTATTCTACAGTGATCTTTGAGAAAGATAAACAGAAGAGTTAAGTGTTGCTTCAGACACATGGAGGACCACCCTGTAGATTTTGCTGCAGTAGAGAGGTCCTGACTGGAGGAACCCTGGACATTATCATTGAATGTGTGCAGAAGCGTGCGCTGTGTGTGAGGAGTACAGCAACCATCTGAGGTCAGCTGGAACAGGCCAGTGATGTCATTCAGAACTTCAAACCAGTTCTCTAATCACACTGTAGAAGCTGGTTTACTCAACTCTTCCAGAACAGGCAGCCAGGGCTGATTAGTACTGAGCAGGGTGTTTGGTAATGGGATCAGGAAGATTGTTCTTCTTGTCAGTTCTTGTGTTGATTTACAGAGATCAATGGCCCCTGTGAGTGCAGAGAAGAGCACGCACACGTAAGGGCACTGGTAAAGAGGGTTGGCCATTGATCGTCTGACAGAGTCAGTTCACCAAGGTGGGGACAGGGTTGTCCTCATTGGTTATGGAGCCAAACCAGAGCAGTGCTGCATCAAAATCCAGGGTCAACGGGGGAAACTGTGTACTGAGTGCTGAATGGACACCCTGACCAGTATACCCAGATACACCCAGAATGGAAAATCTGCTTTGCTAGGGCAGCAAGGAAGGCAAAAAATCCCCACAGAAGGTTTCCCCTTTTTTGAGTTGCCTCTCTAGACATAAAATGATCACTTTTAACTTTAAAGGTGAGAGCTGCAAAGCACACACAGCTATTTAATTGTTAATGACAGGCAGGCAGGCAGTTGATGAAAGTCTAACAATCTAACAGCGCTTTTGAGAATAACAGCCAAGTAAATTGCTAAAGAGGTTTATAAAAACGAGCTAGAAAAAATCCTCAGGACTGATCGGTAGTTAAGACTTCAAATTAAGAGCGCAGTCTGGACAGTGGGCAAAATCAGGAAGTATACACTAATAGGAAGTGGACCACAAAACTTCCTCTGTACCATGACAACCTGAAAGGACAATCAAGAAAGAGACACCACTCTTCCTTTGAACAGAGAGGGTTAAGACAGGGAAAACACAGGCTGAATCTCTCCTCATCTCATCTTTATTGGTTCAGATAGCATTGTACTCACCAAGGTGACTGTTAGAAACAGAAAAATCTCTGCAATAGCAGGAAAAAAAGAAAGACAGACATGATGTAAACAAGAATAACAAAAGTCTAGACGGATTATGTTAACCATTTTACTTGAAGGTAAGCCTGAACACCCCTGAAATCTTACCAACATTCTTGTCCTTTTATAGGAAAACTCTGTGCACATGATAAGTACTGTGAGTCAAAGTCATAGTAGGCAGGTGGTCTTTGTACTATTATTAAAGCTTTTACAGGCCAACGAGGGTGATCAGTGTATTGCTAGTATTTGTTTCTGGGCCAACCTTATTGCTTTCAGCACTGCCTATAGATATCTTTGCGATGTAGTAAACAAAGTGTTGAGATCTATATTTTGATGAATGGTTGTCAAAACTACAAAAAGACTCGTGTGACAACCTGGAATTATCCATTTTTAGTTGTTATCATCCTCAGAGACTTTGGAAAGCCAATGAAATGGAAGTGATGTAGGATTTAAGTAGATATATTTGACTTTTCCATCAAAATTGAACACCAGTGTATTAAATAGAGCAAGGCATGATATTTTAGGATAACAAAACACGTCTAAGGAGCCCCATGAATTTTTCATGCAATGTTCCAAGGGCCCTTTTATATCACAACACATTGCTCAGAGCACACATGCCTTGCTCCCTTGATAACGATGATGACCTGCATGATCATTTATCAGTGACTGCGTTGTGGCTTAACCACAGATCTGAAGACACATTCTACATGCAATAAAAACCTCTTGTTGTTAAGGTCATCCCAAATTGCTAACATAGTGATTGCTTCAGTGATCTGAGTTGTTATGCAAAGCCATGCAAACATGCTGAGAAAGGATGCACCTGACAGAAAAGATGTATGTTCCAGCATGTTTTACTTAAAGATGGACAAAAATGTTTCTGGTAGTGCAGCACTGAGCTTACAATCTGTTTTAGTGTAAATGCTACTCTGAACTGGTGCCCTTTTTGCATGAAATGACACGAGTGGAGTTAAATATGAGTTAGCTAATCCATCATTCTTTCCATTATAAGGTAGAAGTGGGGAAGTAGTCAAATTTAAATCCAAAATAAGCATTACGATATGGGTCCAGTGCTTTTTCTATTTTATATTTTTTTACAAAAAAAAGTGCACCACTTACCATTTCAAGCATTTTAAATGTGTACTTTGTTATATACACTTAACAAAAATATAAATAAAACCCTTTAGTTCCTGCTCCCATTTTTCACGAGTTTTTTTTCCCATTTTCTTTTTTTTCTGTGCCAACAAAAAGCATATTTAAAATTTAAGCACAGATTTGTTTAATTCCATAGTACGGTGAACTTCTCTTTGCTAAGACAATCCATCCACACAACAGGTGTGATGGATCAGCATGCTGATTAATAGCCTGAGGCAATGAAAGGCCATTGTAAAATGTGCAATTTAACTGAATGCCACAGTTGTCACAGGTGGCATGCCGACTACAGGAATTCCTACTAAAGCCACTGTCTGTGAAGTAAAAGACCACGTCAGAAAAGACAGTTTTAAAACCTGTGTAACAGGCCGATTGATGGGAGCAACTGTTTCTATACTTGCACATGCTGCAGAAAAGACTGAACTCATTTTGAGCAAATTTTAGGTTGTAAGGGTTTGGTTTTGAGGGTGAAACAGGTGATCAGAATACAAGGATTAGAAAAATGTTCATAAGCAGTCAAAATGAATGTGATCACAAGACTTAATTTGGGTTTTTAGTGTTCTTTTTTTCACTATATGGATTTTAAGTCTTAAATATGATTATGCTGATATCCTGTGTTTTGTACTTATTGTCACCACATTCCATTAAAAAAAAAAACCTCAAACCAATATAATACCAAACTAAACTTTTTTAGTTATATTTGACTGAAAAATAAGTAAATAAATATATTGATTAGCTTTTAAAGTTACAACAAATTACAAAGATTTTTTAAAAAGTTTATTTATGAATGTTTTTAAAGATTTTCATCTTCGGCATCTTTAAAGTGTTCATGATGCAGTGTTGTTTGTTGACGGGTGTCAGTCTTCCTCCTTTTACAAACCTGTGACTGACGTCCTGTGACACCACAGACATGGTTTTCTACAGTCTAAGGTTCCACATATCTTGACCAAAGCCAACCACAGGTCAAAACCTTTGTGGCATCATTTCGGAGCTGACCTCTGATCTGCACATCCACAAGGACAAATGAAGTACAACTATATATTGAAAGTTCATTGGCTTTTATCTTGTGTGAGACACAGACTGAGCTGAAGAATTCTTTTCATAAATGACATTCTCTCAGCATCAATGGTAAAAAAAAAGACACTACGGCTCATCACATACACCTTTCACACTGCTCAAACAGCAAAGCTGCATCATTCTGACATCAGGCTGCTTTAGGAAGAGTGTGACAAGTGCTGGGAGGTTGATGATAATAAGAAGAACTGAAAATCCTCCACCTTAAAAAACAAAGATTAGTGCAGTGAAGCGCAGAATAAGCAGGTCAGATAAATACAGATGAACTAGATGTTAATATTGTGGATATTGCTCACTGTATGTTCCCACACTGGCTTTCTTGGGCTTTGGGTCTCATTGATATACAAGTTGCTCTCCCATACCAGATATTATAACCATGAAACCTTGGAAAGCAAGATAACGAGAGATGAGACAGTTTAGTAGGAAGTATTATTATTGTGGCAGTCACATTAATGAACATTACTGAATTCAAAGGCAATTAATTACTGCTTGCATCATCACCCTGGAAAAAGTGTTTAATTATTTTTTGATGCACTCTGTTGCACTCAGCGAGTCTCGTGGAGTGTGCTCAGGCTGACAAAATGGATGCTGGCAGGGAACCAGCTAAACTGTGGTTTCACTGCCTAATGGCTATTGTACTGGCAGGGCAGATGGTATTTCTTGACAGTGGAGAAGCACTGGGGTCCGCTGCAGCAGAGGTGACATGGCTTTTTTTAAGACTTTTTCTTTGCAAATGATCAATGTCTGCAGCTGCCGCACATCAACACACCATCACAGGTCACACAAAGATGCGGAAGCTGTTTTTAAAACTTATTAAAAGCTGGTCTAACAAATAAAAAAGAGGAAGTCCTTAAAAAAAGGCAGTGGCCAAGATTTTTGGAATACTGAGGTCATATAACGGTTCTCAGTTTCATTGAAGAGGAAAAAAAAAATCTGGAAAATTCTTTTCTAAAGTCAGCTTATATTTTATGTCTATATAATAACTCTGCACCATGAAGGTCAAAAAGATCAAAGTTTTCTACACATGAATGGACAAAATGTGCTGGTCTACAAAAAGTTAAGTAGTTGTATCAGTATTTTGGATGTTTATATTATTGTCAAATATGTTGTTAAATATATAAAGTCAATATGATGATTTGTTAAAAAAATGAAGGAATAAGTAAAATAAAATAATTGTATTTAAAAGGTGTTTTTTTAATTGTAGAACTTCACCAAGGGTGCTAAAAAAACACCAAGTTCACCTAAAACTTGAGACAGGACCTCAGTGTCCCTCTATAATGCAGATTACACACTAGATTACAAAGTATGTTTTGTTTTGTTTTGTTTTTTTTTCTCTTTGGACTAATCGGAATGTCCAGTTTGGTAAAGTTGTATTCTCGGTAGGTTTTTTTTTTTTTTTTTTTTTTTTAATTAAAACTGTCAACTGCCAACTGGGTAAAATCAGTTTACAAAATGCATATTCATAAAAAACATGTTTACTTTATGTACATGTGCACATGTATACTACTGGATAATAATAATAACAATATAATGAGACTTTACTGATGCAAATACTAAGGCACTTCACCTGTGTTTCATTTCAGAAGTGAGCTCCCAGAGAGAGAGAGAGAAAGAGAAAAAAAATCTAAAACATTATGTTAAAGGTCCAGTGTGTAGGAATTATGGGCATCTGTTGACACCAAAAGATTAACGAATACCCACCTAAAATAAAATCTGTGTTTTCATTACCTTAGAGTGACCCTTTTTTGTCTGTTATGTTGCACTGCAATGTTTCTACAGTAGCCAGTAATAGACAAACCAAAGACTGGTTCTAAGGAGGGCTTTCTTCAAGAATCAAGACCACTGTGGGCTCTCCCACATGCTTAGAATAGGAGGGTGAGCAGAGGGATGTTCAGTTCATTCTAATCTGTACTTTACTGTTAGATGCCACAGAGTGGACCTTAAAAACAAATGTGCTATTAAAAAAGATTTTGGTGTCTTACTAAATCCACCAAAAAGTTTTTTTGTGTCTGTGTGTATGAAGTGTGACAGAAATAGGAGGTCAGTGGGGGCTTACTCCTCCTCTTTGCCTTGGGGTTCCTTCGTGGGTTCATTTAACCCTGGGTTTTGTCTGTTCCTTTTGCCTTTGTTCATGCCAGAGAGAGTCATAATTCACACAGCTGCTGCAGCTGCATTGCTATGGCTTAATGTAAATATATGTCATATGAGGCATTCAAACAAACAACTGAAGTCGTTGTTTCTCTTCTTTAGTTTGAAAAAAAAAAACAGAGAAGAACAGATAAAAGGAGGGATTGAAGAAGGGAAACAGACATCAGGAACAGAAACCAAATCATGTGTTATCTGGAACACTGTGGCTCTGGTGTTATGGTTTGTTTGCTCATATCTCAACACAGAGTCAATCCTTTAATCAAACAAGTCCGACATGCTGTATCAGAGCAATGGGATACAAAATTAGATTTACATGTGGCACTCTAGGAGAGGCTCTCATTTTTTCACAGCAGGGCTCCAAGATTTTTATCTATCAGCATTGCTTAGATCTTCCTTAGATTATGAATATTTCTATAATGTATAACAGTCAGTGATTCTCATGAAGGATAAATACTATTAACAAACCGTCACACTGTAGCGAGATGTGCAAGGATTGATATGAAATCTCAGTTTTGGAATTAATTTAGGCCTGTAAACTCTTTTAAAAAATATCAATACATTATGCACAAAAACCCAACAAAATATTTGTGTTGTGGTGTTATCAACGCAAACTGTTGAACACAACCACCTTCATCTTGCCTCCTTTACTTGACTTTCAAAATTCTGCAGTCAAGTTAGTAATTATAATTTTGCAATTTCTGACTTTCAAAATAATGCTTGCTGGGAAAATTTTTTAGAAGACAGTTTGGTTACCTTATGGGAACAAAACTACTTGGTTGGATTTAGGAGAAGTTACTGGTTTGGCTTAAAATAACCACTTCTTTAACCCGATCAACATAAACTATTGGTTTCCAAACACATACTGTAAATCTTGCAAAGGCTCTTACTGTGCATCCTCTGTCAGTATGTTGAGGAGTCACCTTTATCCAAGGTGACTCTTAAAGTGCCCTCATTACATTGTGATGTGCCAGACCTCTGAGCAGGAGAAGAAACCACTAGCTATCAGATGTCAGCATCTGATTTCTCTGCTCACATGACTTTGACATTACAAGAAGCAAAAGCTGACCACAGCACTGGCTTCACTTATACACACAGTTCGCTACTTGACAAAGATTAAGGGGAAAAAGTGAAATAAACTGATGGGTTGACACATACATATTATTGGGTTTTAGTGCTTTATCAACAGTCCAAGGGGGTTTAAAGGGTCAAAGCGTCTTAAACTGACCCATACATCAAAAATAATGCATTAAGCATACTAATTTCTTAATTAAGATAAAGCCATAGCTATTGATTAATGCTTATTTAGTTGAAGATCCCCACCACTTAAAATGTGTTGTATAATGTAAAATGTCAGACTTTAAGTTAACTGACTTGTAATTATGCAAAGTTTGTCACTAATGGGTTGTTTTCGTCTTTCTGGACCAAGTGACTAGATTTTTTAATCAGTTAGTCTCAGTTAGTCTTCTCTTAAGTCTGTGAATAAAACTGACCTCAGTCAAGTTAGATTCTATTTGTATACAAATTTAAATTAGTAGGCTAATATACCATCTTAAAAAGGGTTAGGGTTAGTCAGTCAGAATATGACTGGACCAATAAGTGTCCCTGGAGAGGAAAGTAGTGATAGCTATGAGTGTGATTTAGTCTTAAAGAAAGTGAGAAGTGGCTGCAAGCTTGTAAACCATGATGGCTGCTGAGGAGGTTAGCCTGGGTCCTGCAAAAGCAGCAGTTTATCAGAACCGGAAAACAATTCCTTACTAAAAAAAGCAAAGAACAGCACTGAAGGCTTTTGTTGATTAAAAACAAGATGTTTTCGCTCCTCTCCCAACTGGATTTGGCAAGAGTAATGAATGTGACAAACAGAACCATCATCCAATCACCTTCCAACTTTTTTTAAATTTGAAACAACCTGCCCCCTCCCCTGCCTCATGCTGTCTATGGATTGTTTCCCAAATGGATATGTGAAAAAAATCCAATGGATTTGTAAAACATTCCATGTGGCATATCAGGTTACAATAAACCTGAAACCTCCTGCACGGAGTGGACATGCTTGTATAGAATGTGAGAGTTTGCATTAGCACAACCACAATGCTTTGTCTGCTTCAGCCAATAACAGGCAAGCAGGTCAACAAACAACATTATAAAAGATGCTTGCTAGAATAACCACTCCAAAAAGTCTACTTGTGTCTGATGGATACAGCTAACTTCTTGACTAAAGTCTGTATCTAATACCCAATTATATATGACCAGCTGTTTCCTGTGTTACCACTGACACCCTCAATAACCATCTTGATGCTCCATGCTCTTTTCTCCAATCAACCCAGCATGGGAGGCCCCGTTTTTTAAGTGATTTTTTACAACCTGTTTAAAGAATTAAATAGTTAAAGAATAGATGTTCTCCCAGTTACCTTTGGGGTTTTTTTTAGTTTTATGTAGAAAATTCTGTGTAACTACATATTTATCACAGCAAATTATATTTACTGAAGAATGTGTCTGAACAGGAACAATAATGAAACTTTAAATTCATAAAGAAATCACTATAATAAAATTATAATAATTAATATATATTACTGGAAATTTTGATAATGGAGAGGTCATGAGAGATTTTGAATTTTAAATAAGTACAAATAAGTTAAAATGATCATTAATACTGATTTTTTAAATTTAAATACATGATACCAGAAAATTTTAAATTGATTATTGTTCAAATTGAGAATAAAGATAGTAAAAGAAGAAGAGGGATTTTTTTATGTGTGTTATAGTGTTTTATGTTATTGTTCTTTGATTTCAGTTTAAATTCAAATTATACATAATCTATAGCTTAAACTCTCAGGATGTGTTTGATAAATTTTAAGGTATGAATAACGAAGCATTTAAGTGCATGACGGGGGATTGCTGTTTTGCTATTAAAAGATAATGCTTTTTAGAGATAAATGTGATCTTGTTTTATTAAAGTACCTGTTGAGGAGTTTGTATTTTCCCTAATAACAATGTAC
>JAPZDY010000013.1:18060304-18078295 GCA_029783645.1 Ctenochaetus hawaiiensis | reverse complement strand
CCCCCCCATCCCACCCCCTCCCCATCTCTGTTTGCACCCATCTGATGCCATTGTTTTATAGCCTCTCAGACTCACTGACTGTCTCCTGACAAGTATTTAAGAGTTGGACACACCCACACTTAATGCGCACGCTTCTTTATACTATACAGTAATATGTCTTAGAGGGGGGCAGATATCTATTCTGTTTGGTTCTGTTTGTTTAAAAGCAAGTTTGGCGGATGAATTTCAAAATCCGTCATTTAAAAAGTAAAGCATAAGAAACAAACAGCAAACTCCACATCATTTTGCCGCTCATATGCACAAAATTCGAAATAAAAATCCCTCATAAAGATGCAGTTTTTTGTGGCCGAAGCTGAAATGCGCGGCCCATTTTCAAATCGAGCGGTCAAGGTGACAGTGAGGGGCCGGATGAGGACTAGATTTGCAGAGGTGAGGAGTGTGTGGATGCCACAGTGATCGACTAGACTGACGTCTCTCCGGTAGCGCAGACGAAGACCGCAGCCCGGTTATTTTACAGACTTCAGTGCAGCCAAGCAGTCGACAGTCTCTCCTGCAGAGAGGCAGAGAGGGGAATAAAAGAACTTCAGCAACGACAAGCTGTAGTTTTTTTTCAGCATGTTCCACCTTCGGCAATCTCCGTTCAAACACATTCGCCCAGCAACTGTTTGATTTTGCTGGTGTGTAGGCTATTTTTTTTGGAGAGATTCGTCTTTTACCCCTTCGGCTGATGTAAAAAAATCATCCCCTCTATATTGGAATGATGTGGACCTCTCATGATACTGTTGGATTTGTTTTCTTAGCCGGATTTTGTGTGCAAATTGGATTGTCCTTCGAAGGTAAGAATCGCATATTTTCTAAACAAACAGTCTATCTCAGTGTCATCGTGTCGGGCTTGCTGCCCTGCATGGTGGAGGCTGCTCCATAGGAGAAAGTGTTAAAAGTGCGCAGCCTTTCTGGAAAATCAAAGGACGCTCTTTGGAGGAAAACGGCAGATGTTTTAAGTGAGATTGATTGTAATAAACCTAGAAGAGAAGCAATCACGCGATGGGAGATGAAGAAGGATGCCTTTTTTTTTTTACATCGTGATGAAGAAAAAAAAATGCAACTGGTGATTGTTTGAATTCAAGTCGTTTCACGTCGTGTAGAGGAGAGCAGGCGGGTGTTTGTTTCCCGCATTTTCTTTAACATTAGAAAATAATTTGTCTGGTAAAGAAATAGAAACACTATTTGAGAGGCTTCTCTCTGAAGAAGTGACTTCAGCACCACGGAGAGCTGCTGCATGCGGCTGTCCGTGGTCCTGAAGCGACGCTCCACATTCCGTTTGCCTCGCTTCATCTGCTTGGGATTACACTTTCAAACTGCCTCTGTGCTCTTCCTGCTTATAGCTGCATTCCCAAATCCCTGATAAATACGCACAAACGTATATGCATGGTCTTAACACAAGTGTAGTTTCTTATGCTGCATTGCAAGAAGCGTTTGGTATGAAAGTTTGCACGCAATGACATTCCCAGTCTTTTTCCTACAGTCGCCACTACTCTCCTTCAGGCGAAATTCCTCTTTTAGCCTTCCTCTAAAACAAACTCATTTATAATTGCTTGTGCTTTCTTGTGTTTGCCCCCATTCTAGTTCACACAAGTTTTGTATCAAGTGTTTAATCGCGGCTATGAAGAGTCCGACAGCAGCCACACAATGACTGAAAAATGAAATGGGAAATAGAAAAAAAAAACCAAATACCCTCTGATGACAAATATCTGAATAATGTAGTCATGGTGAGACTGTGCGTTATGTAAATGCCCGATGAAGACGCGTCAGTATCTGTGACGGGGGGAGCCCCCGCCATCTCCTTCAATTAAAACAAGAACGCACCTTCATCAAGCGCTTGCTTTTACGAACACAGCTGCCTTGATCGCGTATCCGCCACTCTCACGCCTGTAGTCACAAGCAGACCATTTAGGTGATTAATAATGGGTATTTCTTTTTGCGCGCAGCGATCACACAACTGTCTCTATCATACAACCCCCTCTTCCTTCCTTCTATCATCTGCAGGTCGCTTCACGGATCTGCCCTCCAACATGACGGTTAAAGAGGGACAAAACATTGAAATGGCGTGTGCTTTCCAGAGCGGAACAGCGTCTGTGTATTTGGAGATCCAGTGGTGGTTCGTGAAAGCGCCGGAACCCACTGACAGCGAGGAGGACGTCGATGCTGAAGAGGTACAATGAACCTTTTGTTGTTTTCGTTTTCTTCCCTCCATCTAGAGCTGTGCGAGTGATGTTTAAAGCACACCAAACCATAAAGGGAATAAGGGCACCCAACAAGTATCCGCACTATTACGCACAAGCGCCTTATGTCATCAGCGTCATACTTGTATAACAGCCATAAAGATAGTGTCAGGCACTCATGGTAGAAGTTTTTATTTACCTGTTTTCGTGAAAGAAAAATATTACCACCTTCCAGCTCCCAGCTGCTACTCTTAAGTAATCCAAACTTTACGCGCAGTTAGTGGCTTTAAACTTCTTCGTAAGCTGGAATCCCCTTAAATGATAAGAGCCACTGTCAGATTGCAATCCACGCAGAGGAAGACCTTTTAAGCAAGAATTTATCATTAATTACTTCTAATATCCACCGTCAATGTGCATTTTGTTTCTGTCCTATTTGATTTTACTTTGTGCTTAAATGTCCCATCTTATCCACAAACAGTTAAATAATCCATCCACACACTGATCCACACATCCACACAGAGAGCAGCCCTATCAAGAAAAAAGAAAAAAAAAGAAAAAAAAAACATTAATCAAGGACTACTGTGGAAAAAAAACGAGCTCATTCTGGATATTAATTACATAATAAATGGATTTAATGAGCCTGACTCCTCATGAATGGATAAAAAAGTGGCTGAATCAATACATCTGAAGCATATTCTTGTATATTGCCTAATTAAACAGTGGACTGGAAATGCTATGGCATTTTGTTGTGTATTGCTGTTGCATTACTTCTGGCTATGACAGCCTCTCTTGCTCCAAATAATGATTTGCTGCTTTGTGGATGAGAGCGTCTCAATGTGTTTACTGCATTCAAATGGCTGGAAATGACTTGCTTACATATTGTGTGGAAGGTAGCTGCTTGTCATGATTTTGAAGGGTTGGTGTATTGTCATGACAGACATCAAACGGTGCTCCCTCTATTTCCGTGACAAAAAGAAAGAGAGATATGAGTGTGTGTGCGTGTGTGTGTGTTGGTTGGATATCCATGTGGCTTTAATTATTGTTCCATTGTTGCTGGGCTCTCATAGTGGCATCGGCCAGGCTTTGATGTGGGTTTGATCCCACGTGACTCTTGGATGTTGGGCTGAAGTGGCCTATTGATGCAGACATCACATTGTTACCCACAATTCTTATCAGGGATGGCTGTTTGAAATGAAAGCTCCCATGTGTGTGTGTGTTTGTCCTGCAGTGTTGCAGTTTGAATAGGGACATAGTCAAGACTGTGTGTGAGATGCTACTTGGGAAGCAGCTGGCCTCCTGAAAATTTAGAGGAAATGAGCTCGATGTCTTAGAATGCAAATATGTATGCAAATACGAGCTGCATGCGCAGAAAGTGAGAGTTGTTGGATCTTTGAAACGGTGACATGAAAAGAGAAACGTCAAGAAAAACAGCAGTTTCACATAGAGCAGCAGAAGGAAAATAAGTATCGGGCGGATGGGTGGGTGGATACTTTATCTTCAACTCTCAGCAGCCCTGGACCAATTCTCAACTTTACAAATGAATATTCTACACTCAGACTGTGTGTTTTTATTTTCTTTGTGAAGATTTTACTATAAGCTTTTCAGACATATCACAAACCATCAAATATTAAAAAGTCTACACTTTGACATTTCCCATTTCCTCATCCCAAGCTGTATAAACAGCCCCCCATTTTAGAATAGCGTCACATTTTTTCTTGTCTGTGGTCTTGATAGATCCCTCAACAGGACGTAGCTCATTAGTTAGTAGTATCTCTACATTATCCCACTGAGTAGAAACCAGATTCTGACTACAGCACAAAAAATAGCATGTAGATAATGAAAGATCTAATATGCACCCATACATTAGTGCTTAGCAGTCTACTGAGTTCCTTTCATGGAATAAGCAGTAATGAACCCTATTGATCACTCAGGCCTTTGAAGTGTGCCCCAAAACTGTTCAAGGAGGCAAGAAATGGATACCTTAAAGAACATTTGATTTTCCAGCTCCATCATAATTAATCGTTTCTGTATGAAACAGGCTACTTAATTCCTCATCAACTCCTATTTAAACTGTGGAAAACAGTATTTTTTAGAGCATCATCATTCATTTACTAGCTTTAACCAATATGGCTGCAATATCTGAATCTTGGGGATGTTTTATATAATATAGGTTTGAGTAACAGTGAAGCTACACCCCAGCAGTTTAGGACAAACTTAAAGTGCTTAAGGAACTGACCGCTCAAACCAAATGATCGAGATGGAAGGTTTATTTGGTGCTGATGTAGTTTACAAATCAGTCTGTATTAGGTTTACAAAAGTCTTGAATTTAGAGAACGAGACTTATTACCCTTGTGAGCATTAATCAAATCAAGAAAAACTTTGTGGACGGAGCAGTTTTCACCTCAAAACAAATCGGTAAACCTGAGATGAGGCTCTTAGTGCCTGACTCTGATGACAGACAATAAGCTAATGATGGTTTACTGTAATCTAAAATTGTGAACATTCATTTTAACTTAATTCCTAAGATGTAGGTTGCAAAAAATAGTTGGGTGTTAATCTAAATTTAGATCTGAGCTAGGAAAAGGTGGAGATATTTTTAATACATAAATCATCTATAGTTGCAGGCAAACGTTTGCTCTGTTACGAGAGAAGCACACAGAGACATTTTTACATCTTAACTACTTGGAAATCTTCTGTTCCACCTCCTCTGATCACATTATGTATATATTCTGTAAAAGATAATATAATCACTGAATTAAATTGAAATACATTTAAAAAAATGTAAAGCTACAAACTGTATTTATTTACATATTTATACACACTCACATATATGTGAACGCAGTCATGAGTAACACAAACATCAGGACACATGCATACGACCAGGGGTTTATTTTTGGTTCATTCTTTTGTTTTTCCCCTGAATATGTTTTATTCATGTTTTTATTTAATGGTTTTAACCAAAATTCAACAACATGAGGTAAACAGCTTCTTTACTTTACATCTGATGCATCGCCTCCTGCATAAAAATGTTTATGCCTTTTTTCCTCTAAAATATAGAAATACCTTAATAAATGGCTGCACTATTTTATTAAATCAACACATTGAGGGTGTTGTGTTTATAATTTTACACACATCGACAAAAACTAGACTTTTTACATTAGGACTTCACCATTAACCCATGTATCAAATAAGTCAAAAGAAGCAGCCTTCAAGATCAACATATATAAGCCTCTTCAAACTGATGCTCATAAGGACTAAATATTATCTTTTGACATCACTGCAAAAACAAAACCCATTTCTGCTCTCACACAGCTATGTTTAAGGTTAAAGCACATATAGTAGTAATAGATCATTTAAAGATCAGGGTTTCATTTAAATATGACTTGATTATTGGTTAGAAGACACTGTGGTTTGGTTGAAATGAAATCAGTGACTATGTTTACATGGGCACAAATATCCTGATATTAAACGATTAAGACAAAATCCTGAATAAGACTGCCATGTAAACAACATTTTCTGGTTAGCTTATTCCAAACAAGGTCATATTTGGAATAAGCAATAACTGAATTAAGACATGTTGAGTATTTCAGTTACTGTACATATGTATGCACCTTAATTACACTATGCCATCACACCAGACCACCGCACAGTTAACAGCAGTGAAACTGCTTGACAACGCATACCCTGGCTTTCTGCAGCAGGATTACAGCTCAAATTTTTTGGAAAACTGGCCACATGTTTGACTGTTGTGATGTTGTTTGACTTCCAGTTCCAGGTCAAATCTCGCCAGAACATCAGACATATGGCATGGGATGGGTGTGTGTCTCGCGAGTCTTTAATCAGTCCATGCTCTGTAACATATAAACGGGAAATTGAATGATGCATCTATAAGCAACTCATGTAAGCACCTTAATCTGAACATTGTCTTATTTAGAGTAAGGTGAATAGTCAGATTATTGCAGCCCATGTAAACATAGTCAATGTTGACTTCCAGAATGAAACAGGACACAAACAGGGTACTTAGGCAGGAGATTATACTGTAATTTTTTAGGTGTGTATCCATCTTTGGTGCTCTGATATGTGAAATATAAGAATTTGCTCAGTTGAACATATGTCATATATACATACATATGTCATATATATATATATATATTAAACATATAACTACATGTGGAACCTTTACATGATAAAACTTAAGACAATAGTTAATTGATGTTTTCACAAAATCTAACTCGTATTAAATAAAACTGATGTTCACAATGTTCACAATGTTAAATGTCTCTTCTCATTTAATATATTCTGAGACTGCAGTGGACATGGATTAGAGAAAGAAAGAAAGAAAAAAAACAAACCTGACAATAGAGAAAGCTGCTGTTTGGTTCCAGCTTTCAAAAGTAGTAAATGATTCTCCTCTCAGATTATATATGACACGCTGCCAGGTCATAATTATGCACAAACACAGACAGACAGAAACAAAATATTCACACCTCCATGACAAAGAGGATTCACGCTGCTGACGGGATTTGCTACACTTGTAATGTTGTTGATTCAAGTCGAAGATTAAAGATACACTGAGAGGAAGAGAGTGATGGTGGAGCATGGGTGTGAGCTAAACATTTGCTGCAACAGAACATGAGCAGATTGCTTTGGAAGCAATGGGTCATCACTCTATATTGCATTTTGGCTGCGGTTTTGTAGTACAAACTGGTGTGATTGTACATGATAATGTAATGCTGCTCGATGTGCCACTGCATGCTCAGGGACTGTTTTGGGTATTTTGGATTATAATCCACAAAGGCTAAGATCTCAAAAGGTAGTTCTCAAGAGACACAAGGGAAAAAAATATCCTATGCACCATTTTTTTATGGATTTGAGGAAGAGATATTAAGATAGGGGAAGTAGTTTGTTGGAGTGCCTCCATAGCACTTCTATCATTTGAAGTCATCTTTGATGCTTGTTATATTAAAACATAACTGTAAAGCCTTTTATGTTTTATTGTTTAATGCAAGCTACATTTTTGGAATCAATTGTCCACACTGACAGTAATGAGATTGATGAAGACTTCAGTTAGAGGTGTAGTGTGCCATACTGATCAAGTAGAATTCTGCCTCTGCGGATCCAATTTGTAGTTCTCTTCTTTCAAATACTGCAGGTCTGTTTTTCATTACTTCCTGGAAGAAAGACATCCAGCTTAGGTAATGCAATAATGCACAACTCCTGACTGGTGTCTGAGGTTGTTTCCTGTTTTACATGTCATTTCTAGTTAAGTCATCTGACTTTAAGACCGGTGGTAGCAGTGCAGCGGCTGTGCTGAGTGCATTTTGCATTTTAGGGAAACAACTGTATGTTGACAGTGAATATTTTTTAATTTTGTCATGTCATTGCTGTTGCACACTGGTTAAGCACTGACTTAATAATGAAGGAGACAGGGCTGAACACTCTGCATCACAGTTGCCATATAATATATAATTTAAGTGTTGTAGACAGATTTTTCCTTTGGTCAGCTTGTTAAATGTTAAGCAATCATAGAGATAAACTAGCCAGTACTTAAGCAGTAACAAACAGATATTACAGACATGCAAAAGATGCAAAGAAACAAATGTGTAGCAATAGTCTTTCCTATTCTGTTATATATCTAGTCACCCTATCGGGATCAAGTTTGACACTATTGGTATGAACACCCATCATACTAACATCTGTTCCCAACACAGTAGTTTCAGGTACCTCGAATAAAGTCATCAAAGTTGTATAAAATAATAGAATACCATCTTTAAAAGATAAATAAATAATTTGGTCATTTGCAGACTAAACCCAACCTTGATTTTTTTGTGCCAAGCTTTGTCTCCAAAAAGACTTATTAAATTAAGCCAGTGTGAAGTGAGGAGTGATGGAAATGACTTAGGAGAAGGTAGACTAAGAGCCCACAGCCAGGTGCTGACTCATAAAATGCTATCTATACATAGTTTTATATGTAGTTTTATATATATAGTTATTGATGTAGTTATGTTATTTAAAAATAGGCTAGATTAGTTATGAGGTAGGAAATCAATGTAGATTTAAATGTATAACTGATTTGAAGGCACAAACAAAATGATATGGGTGACTGTCACAACCTCTCTCTTCAGTTGCATGTGTAGTATTGGTGATCATTTATCTTCTGTGTTTGATTTCCCGTCAAGCTATCATGTGAGTGTAATACCGTGTAGCAGCTGACCTGAAGCCTGCATTGATAAACTGAATATTTATGATGAAAAACGGTAAATCGCATAACGCTGGACACTGTGCATCCAGATCAACAGCATCTATTCGGTGGATCCCCAGGCCAGGGCTTATCGAACCACCGCATATCAATCAAGTCGGCAGTTATTCTTGTGATGTCATACATAAAAGTCAATGGTGAAAACATGGTGGAGGTAATAAATACTCCAGCACTAAGTAAGTGTAACCGGAGGCTGTATGTTTCTGCTTTGCTGCTGTGGCCTCCATCATTGGATCAGAAAGCATAGAAAGAACACAGCCTCCAAGGTAATGGTATTAGCTAAAGGCCATGTTACACATGGTGGACAAAGAGCCTCATTTCCATGTATTTCAATTTATAAAACATTAGTGAATTCCCCCCTTGGTTTCAAACCCTAAATCCCTCTTATTCTGAAGAGGTGGATTCCATTTTATTCTCAGGGTTTGATCTCTCTTTTTTATCCAGCTAATCCCACTGCTATTGTTTGCCATAAGATCAATTTATTGAGTAAATCTTTACAACTCTGTCCACTGGTAATTCTATTTGGTGTGGGATTATGTTTGGATATAAGGAAAAAAGGAGAAAAGCTGAGTTTTATCTGTGGAGGTAACTCTTCTGATCCTTTCAGCCACTGCTCAGTGAGTTTGCAGTCGCGTATTTATATTCCTACCTTAGTTGTGAATATATACCTAAGAAATAAAAAAACAGCTTAGAATCAATTTGATGCTCTTTAAAGAGGGAAAAAAAAATCATCACTTATCTGGAATATCAGAAAAGCTACACCTCGACAGGATGGATTTCAAAGCTGGATCAGGCTAAGGCACAAAGAATCAGAGATGATGCTAGAAACTAGACGCAGATGTGTGCTGTTTAAAAATTCATTCTGCATTTCATTCCTCAAATACCGCCCGGAGAGCGTGAATGGCTAGACTGCTGCTGGATTCAAACCTGGATTTAGCTGACCTGGGATATGGTAAAAGGCGGCATGATGTGTCTGTAAAAGTGAGATGAATAAAAAAAAAAAAAGGAAAGATTGCAGATATGATGCGAGGTTGCCCTTGGCTGGGCCCCGTAGCGAAAATAGGGATCAGCTAAGGCTTGCAGTCAGAATACAAATGCCCATTACATAAAACATCCACCGGCGCACTTTGACCAGAATGCACTCAAGCCACAGCAAGCCTTACCTCTCTTAACAAGTGAGTTTATAAATCCAGTGGGTGTAACAGCAAGGAAGCATAAAATCCATCGGCCACTGTACTCTCTGAGTGACCTTACTGTCTGCCTCCCCGCCCCTCCATCACTGCTTGACTGCAGCTTGTGCAGCCTCCTCCAACACTCTTGCTGAGATAACTGCACCGGGAGTCAATATGCTGCACCGGGCGCAGTCCCGGTAACTGCTCTCATCAGCCCTGACGCCTGCCTATGCACACACACACATCTGTAATGATTGTAATGGTTTCCAAATGGTTTGCAGTGAATATGAGTTCTTTGCGGGAGGTAGCTGTTTGTGTTTGAGCATGTACTGACACATGAAAGAGCCTGCTGCTTTCATTTTTGACTAGTGGACTGTGGACCGCTCGCTGTCAGGCTTCACTCCTGTCATCAGTCATGGAAGGAAAGCTTCCTTTGAAATCACTAAAAGCCGCTGCATCACTGCATCGTGCTGCTGGGACACTGGCCTTGTGTTGTTCTTTGTTAGTGTCCCATTCTCAAAAAAATGGTCATACTCTAGTGTAAGATACATGAGTTAATTTCCCTCAGCTTTACAATTTCCAACCAGTTATTTTAAGTCATTTCTCAGTAGACATGATATTTAATACAGAAACAAAGTAAAACTTTAAAATAAAAAAATAAAATTGTTAAAAAACTGACAGTGTAAATTAGTGAAATAGGCTCCCAGTGCATTTATCTAAAGACCAAAACCAGAGATGTTTCAGTTTAGCCTCAAGCTCATTGGTTAATGCTGAAGACATAAATCTGTAACATCCAATTAAAACTGCATCAAGTTCTTGAACATCATTTTGGTGACTTCTGTCCAAATTATTTCGTATTTTTTTTTAACATTAAAGGGAAGAAAATTGTTCCAAATTGGCAATTAATCATAAATGTTCTACCGCCTAATATTGTGAGTAGATGTCGTGTTTGATTGAAGGCTGACAAGGGCATGGCGAGACTCTAAAGACTAATTTGTTCTGGGGACCAAAGCTTTCAGACCAAGGACAGACAGTGTTTTCATTAGCAGCACAAGAGGAATAACAACATTTTGAGAATTACTGCCCTAAACTGACATTACATAGTGACAAGTTTGCATACAGTTCAGTATTACAACTATCTTTATAACTCTTTGTCCTGGTGCACAGCGAGCTGATGTCTGTTTGACCAGTTTGACCATCAGTCAGCTACAACAGCCTAATGACATTACTGCTATGTGCAAATCCAATTTAAAATGAACTGATTTCATTTGCTACGTCAAAAGAAGCTCTTGATGTAAGTTGATGCACGGTCACAATACTATTATGAAACAAAAATAATTTGACCCCCCCATTTGGGATAGTGTGAGCACAGGAAATGTTTGAATTACACAGTTTAATTGTACGCTGTAGTAGGTAAAAAATAAACACACAAAACAACAAAAAATGGTTTTAGTTGTACTTTCAAAACATCATTAATGCTAATAATTTTCTTTAGAGGTCTGTTAATTTATGAAAACAGCAGGCCATTTTAGTTCTTATCAAACGTGTTCAAACAGGAAAAAATGGTGCATTTGTTAGAGACTGTTGACAGGCCGATTAATCCCATGTTTTGCTCTCTTGTGTGTGTGTTTGGGGCAGCAGGACTGTGTGTGAAATGTGTGTTTGTTCATGGTAATGAAGTAACGTGTTACCCAGCACAACACTGCTCATTAATGTTTTTTTTACAACCCAATCACCAGAATAAGTGCTGGCTTGTATCTTTCTGCAAACCACAGATACGTGCGATGCCAACATTTTATTGAGTCATCTGGGTTGCAGTTTTTTGTTGTTGCATTGCTGCAGTAAAAGTCTGGTTAGATTAAATGTGCACAAAACCCAATTGTTTAGGAAAATTAACTGTGTTAATATAACACTTCTCTAGTCATTTAACCTTTCACAGTACTTCAAAATACAAGTCAGTGTTCCACTATTCACAAACTAATAGCAAGAACGTCTGCATTAAGTGGCAACCTGCTTATGAGAAATGCATACATTCATTTACAAATACCTTTACAAAGGAGGACACTTGGACACACAGACAGGGAGAGCCGAGGACCGAAGCACTGGCCCTCTGATAAGTGGATGACCCACTCTACCTACTGAGTCCCACAGCCCCCTTGTTCATGTTTTGGCTTAAAATAACTTGTTTTGTCGCTACAAACATGGCTGGAAAATGACTAAAGAGTTCCTAGTTGGTTTAATCGGTTGAAACACTTGACCCCAAGAAGTGGTGTTGCGCACTGGTCTGCTGCATGGCAGCTGTCTTGCCCAGCTGTCACACCACCACCATCCCCTTCTCCTCTGACGAATAAGAAGAGTCAGATTATTTAGATGAAATGTGAACATCATTTTTATATGTGTCATAAAAACCTTGATATGATATGTATGAAACTTACAAACTGTGGGTATATTAGAGGTTTACGGAAACATTCACTTTTTTCTTAATTTTTGGTATAATAGTTTCTGGACAACAGCGGTGCTGGATTGCTCTGTAAAAGGAGATTTTTCAGGTTTTGGATACACCCACAGTTCATGTTAGTAGATACATTTATTGTTAATTTGGGTCTCTTCTGTTGTCAATAAGTGACAATAAGGAAAAACTTTTTTTTTATCCTTTACCCATGTCTGCCTGTATAACAAGCAATCTGGTGAAAACAAAGTCTACACTGCAGGTTTTTCTTTTCTAGTGTAAGGGCATTTATTTTGTCATGAAGTCAATGGAGTGAGTGTCATAGAATATAAGTGACTGTTGTGGTTTCTGAGAGAACAACAGACGGGCTCTGTCACCGGACTCTGCAATGCCATACTTCTCCATTTAGATAAATCTGATTCCGACGGCTGTCTGCTTTTTTCTCTTTGAAAACCAAACCACTGGAGAGACTCATTGGACTGTCACGCAATACAAACATAATACATTTTGGAATCTGAAGGTCACAGAGAAGATTTTTACTCTCTCAAGGATTTTATTTGTGTTCAGATTTTCACATTTTTTTAATTTGGTTGCCTTTTATGGTACTATAACACTCCTCCAGCCCTGCAAATTCTGTGCTTCTTGGTATGCAAAATGGCTTGATCACATATAAAGATGCATACCAAACCTATCTTTTTGTCTGAACTCCATGTAATATGCCACAAAAATCCCTTATGTGGAACTTGAAATGGCTCTGTTGTTGGATCCAGGGCAACTTCAGCTTCATATGCTGTGCTGAGGAATGAAGGATGGAGGGAGGGATGAAGGGACAGGCAGATGGATGAAACATATGGGAGGTGTGATGCAATAAGGATACAGGATGCCTTTCGGGAAATATCTGGAAGAGAGTCATACATGCATGCAAAACCAATCTTCATTTACTGTCCCACGTGTGTCTGCACAGCTCACGATACTGGCCAGACTATATGACATGAACACAGTAGACTCATAAAGCACTGAGTTAAGGTCTCATTGAAACAAGCTGCCTGGGCTTCTTGTTCATAATGGTGAGAGGAGAGCTAACATTAGCTGGTTAGCTTGGAGACTAATTTCAATAAAACTCATTTCATTTTGTAACAATATACTTAGAAACCCCTGAGGTTTTTATATCATTAACAGAGATATGAATTGCTGGACCATATCAGCGCAGTTTTCTGTGTTTAAGGAGTACGTACCGTTTCTTTACTTGTTTTTTTTTTTCCTTTTTGTTATTTTTTCTACCCAATGCATTTGCACCCTTTTATCTGTAACGGTTATGATCATTCGACTCCATTTGATCGGTAACCAAACAGTAACTGGACTGTGTACTTTGCACTTAACATATATCTTCCCTCTGGTCAAAAAGATGCCCTCAGCTATAATCTGTTCAAGTTACTTGACTGGCTGCCAAGACTGAAACTATCACCTGCTGTCCTGCATTTCAGGGCAGACTTTTTTTTTATAACATAAAAGATTTTCAGTAATTTTTGTTGTTGAGTCGAACTCTTTAGAATTAAGACTGTCGTCCAATATGCAGGCTCATTCTAAAACAAACAAAATCAAGGTGAATTTCATGCTCTGTTGCAGCTCTGTTCTTTGCCTCAGCCCATTTAGCAGTCAGCTGCAAGATATAAAATAAGTATAGCTTATTTAATATACATTTTTTTCATTCTTATGATTGCAAAGCACAAAAAGATCAAGCCCTTGAATAAACAATAAATACAGGCACAAGCAAATATAATTAAAGAAATTAAAAATATCAAGATAAGAAGCATCAATAAAATGCCTCGAAAAGTGTTTGCTGGTCAGACTGTTCAATGTTTACGAGAAAGAAAAAGAATCAGTCACCACACATTTTGAACTCCAAGTGGGGAAAAAACCAAGAGCTTTTGTTCTACAAAAGGGCCAGTGGGCCAGTAAAAAAATCAACGAATGACTGATATGTGATGGGACAATAACTGTTGTGCTTTCAGGGAAATTAGAAGGATTTTATATTCAATCCTTAATTTGATAGAAAGACAGTCTAGCAAAGCCAGCACCAGAATAATATGAGAACATTTTTCACATCATAGTGTCGTTGTTTTGATGTAGAACGCTGTGTACAGTGCATTTCAGTGGTAAATAACACAGCGACACATAACAGTGGATGGTTTTCGGAACTGCTGGAAAAAGAGATTTTTCTTAAAACAGCAAAACAGAATAAAAAACATTGACTTAAGGTGTTCAAATTGGACACAACAATAACCCCTTGGTTTCTTACAACCAACTCTGAAGAAGAAGCCAAGGAATGTGATACTGAAAAGTCAAAACTCTGATTTGATGCAAAAAACAGAACTTCATTTTTGTTTTTTATTACTGTAGGAAACTATATGAGATCCAGGCACTGATCTGAGGTGCAGGCTGTAGACTTGCTTTCACTGCCAAGATTTTTGAACTGCAGCTCACACTAATGGGATTGACTTGTGCAACTTTGTGTGGTTCTTGCAGTGTTTCCCCATTGGACTTGTGAAGTAGCAGACAACTGATCATCATGAATAACCTAAGTTGTTTGGACAGAGTGTTGGTGCACAGTTGCCTATTTATACATCAGCAGAAAGAGCAACATTTATTTAGGGTAACTTCTTTTCTTTTTTCGGTCTCAAAAAACTCCTAAGGAATACATCTTGCCCTATTGCTACTAAATGCTGCTGTATGTTCACCAGCTAGTTTCTAATTTTTTTCTTTCTTCAGTTTGGTGCTGATAGTGTATGCTGAGTTTATCAGAGTATTAAACTAAAATGGCTGTGTTGTTTGCAGAAAAACCAAAAATAAAGTAAAAATGCCAAAACACTGAAGCAGAGAGAGCTGTAATGTTAGTGATTATTCTGTCTGGGATCATCACCGTGACATCTTTTACAATATACACTGTGATTTGATCCATTGTTAATATAAAAGAATGGTTTACCACAGCTTTAAATATGATCAACAAGACTAGAAAATAACCTTCAGAATTTGGTGTTGGGTATTATTTTTTTTTCTCTATTTTTCCACTTATTTCCTCTTCTTTTGTTATTTTACACCAACAGTTTGAAAATTTAGTTCCTCCTGGATATTTCCCATCAGGCATCATTTTGCAACATGAAATGTGAAACCCTTCATAAACCCCAAGAGCAACCGACATGGACATTTCAGTTTTGTCAAAAATGTCAAGAGCTTCAAACACACAAAAACTCAACCTTTCAACCCCACTTTGAAGGAATTGATCAGCGCACGCATGAATGATTCTGCAGACTCATACAGAAGTCTGAAGAGAGCACATCACTCACTGCTGTGTTCGCGTGTCTATAGGCTAAATTAACTGCAGCCGATATATTTACCAGCAGCTTTTTCCATAATCCGCCATATTCCTCTTGGTGCTTTAATCAGCAGCAGATAATGACCAGTGATTGCTGAAAAAGGGCTTATATACATCACAGTGGGGCAGGAAATTAAACATGGATTAGGGAGATGGTTTATCCTTTCTGTCTGATAGCAGAGACAGATTAAAATACATGTGTAATGATGGAGGTGTTAAGGTTGGCTGTGACGTTTATCACCATGGAAATAAGCTTATATACACACTGACTATTTTCTTCACGTTGATCTGGATGCACAAGCTCTATTTTATATCTTTTATTGCTGATATATGAGGATTACACTGAAAATAGCACCTGCTGCTGCAGCATGATGTGACGCTTTTTTTTCATTTTAAATATCAGCATTTCATTTTTACAGTGGTTGATGGTTTATCACAGGTGTTTTCTACCTCTACTTTGCTTTTGATAGAAATCCATGAATCTCTGCTGTGTTTATTTAAAGAAACATGATTTAAAATGATTTTTCTATCCTGCTAGTGGAAAATCTGATCTTACTGAACAGAGCCACACTTCTGCTGGATGCAGATTTGTTATGTTCTTGCTTAAAAATGACATTATATGTGTTCTCCTTGTACATAAGGGTGGAGAGTCCACTGTCAGGGATACATGGTCATAAACTGCAAAGTCACTTTATTGCTTCTGATGTCAGCCCTGGTAACCGCCGTGCAGCCGATCCACCACCAGACAAGGCAGGAGGAGGAGGGCTGGATCTCATATCTGCCACTGCAGATAATTCAATCAGTGGATCCTTTGCTGTCACTGTTCTTCTTGACCCTTCTGTTACACTGTCACCAAAAGGAAACTGAATCCATTTGGTGTCACAAAAGCAGTTGTCAGACTGAGAGAAGTACTTTTCAAATTGAATCAGAGGCTTCTCCAAATGCCTACAGATGATCCCTTTGATGTCAGCTCTGTTGGAATGCTCTTCCATTGTTGGAAACATAGCCAAGTTGCAGCCCTCTGCTTGCTCTGTCACTCTGTGCTGTGCTATCTGACACAAGGATTTATACTTCATATACATATCTATATAGTTATACTAATGTCTATTTATCTATCCAGATACCTGTACACATATTTTGTTATGTTTTGAGCTTTTTAAAAGGTCCTATTTTTTTGCAACTTATTTTTATTACCATTTTCAGGGGTTTACATGAGCAAGATTACATTTTTTACAGGAAGGGGGTTTTCAGATACACCTGTAATGAATTACACCTTTTAAGTATGTATGCAGAATGGGGTCAATTGTTACAGTATTTTACAATTATAATATGACATGATAAGATATCACCATATCAAAAGTATCATATCCTATTATATTATGTTATATCATACCCTAGTCTTAAGGCAAAGGCCCAGTTATGGTTTTTGGATGGATCAGCATTTTGTTTGATAGTTTATTGCTTGCAGAAAAAGGTTTTAGAAAGAAATGAGAGCCATGAGATTGGCTGTCATCAAAATGAGTCTATGAATTTTCTTGCTATAATGTTACAGCAACAACAAAATGGTGTTAAAGCTGATTGGATGCAGTTTGATCCAGGTGTGTTTTATACATTCAGCTTGGATTCAATTGATTTTACTATTTTTACATGGTAGCAAACCAGAAACAAGGTCTTTTTTTCTTTTTTGTTCACTTTGGTTCCGGAGTCGATGTCATCATTCTAAATATACATTTCCAACAAAACTTCACTGGTCACTTTAACAGTTTATGGCTTCAGGTGTTGCTTTCATCCAGGAGGAGTTCTTCACTGGTGTGCTTGCTGGAAAGTGGTGTTATCTGCTAGAGATAGCATTACTTGCCTTGGGTAACTTTACTGTCAGCTTCTTCTTTAATATGATTGTGAGGTTTGAGGCACCACTGACATTTTTCTGTAACGCTTCATATTTTGCAAACCAAAAAAAATGCAAGGCAACATTTTCAGGCAGCATTAAAAAGGTTGATGCAAACATTTCTTTCAGTGTTGAAATGTTTTCAAGAAATAGTTTGATTGAAGACAGCATGTGAGTGGAGAACAGGCTGCACTCTGACAGAGAGCAGAGAGTAAATCAGAGATTTTTTTTCTTTTTTCTTTTTTTTTTACAGTCATATGAATTTCTTTAAAAAAAATTAGTAGAACTGGGCTATATCTAAAGAGCTATATCTTTAAGTACAGTTGGTATGTTTTGGCTGCCCCCCTCTCCCCCAGTTCATGCCATTTGACAGTGTCACAGATATTAAAAGTAAGACTGCCTCTTTATGTGGTGGCACTTTTCACATACACACATTTTCAGAATGACGCAAGAATGCAACAATGTATCACACTGTATTACACAATGTCCTGCAATATTCTCTGTGGGTTGCAGTTCAACAGCAGTTTGTACTTCTGGCCTCACCACACCTAAAATTGTTACTGACCGTCATAAATAATGTAATTTCCTTGCCAACAATGCCGCTGTGTTTCAGAAAAGCTTTACATGG
>JAPZDY010000013.1:18047847-18060204 GCA_029783645.1 Ctenochaetus hawaiiensis | reverse complement strand
ACATGGTATCAGTTTGATGCATGTCAGCCGTTTGATTATGTTTTAGTGTAAAAATATAACAAAGAAAATGAAAAATAAAGCAACTCACCATAAAGCATACAGCATCTCATCATGTTTTAATTAATTTAAAAAAAGCTGGAGGCCCCAGCATCACACTGTAAGGTTGTTTAGTTTAAGATATTTCCGTCTATTGTTGCAAGGATCTAATTGTTCTCATTGCAGTTATTGTGAGCTTGAAAGGTAGACGTTGTGCTCCATCTTCTTTGAATCATTTCCAACAGATACTGCAGAGTCCTCATTAAGAGCATGATTAATCTTTGCTGTACAAGTTGTAGCAGTAATGTTCTTAATTGACATTATTAATGCTTCAAAATAAATAGTTGCTCAGTTGATGTAGTCATAAATATTCTAATTATAATATGCAGTAGTATCATTCCCTGCCAGTGTGTGGGCCAGTAAAGGTAAGGACGAACAATGAACATCCGAGGCAGTATAAACTGAATCTGAACAATTCATGTCACTATGCAATGTTAAAGTAAAAATTAGCTTTGCAAATGTTCATTCACCACATTTGTGACACCCCAGGGATTCATTGAAATTTATAACATCGGATGTTGCATTAGTGATGGGATAGCATCAACTAACCCTCCTCAGCCAGCTTCACCTCCTGCAGTATCTGCCCGGGAGAGAGAGAGACAAAGCATATCATGGGCTCCATGCAGTTGCTAAAGCAGTCTACTCCAAATTGCCTCATACATAATCTGAAGCTTTCACAGATACCACTTATCTTAAAGTAAATAAATTATAGCCGGCTGGACCGTAACCAGAGTATGCTGCAAAAATAGAACAAAGTGTGAGTAAGTGAACACCTGAAGACACAACAGGGTATCATGTTGGTGCTAGCTGGCGAGCTATTGATTCTTAGCTCTGTGAAGTTAAAACCACCATGAGCACTCAGATTATTTTTGTTGTGTGGAAAGAAGACATGATTGGATTTTGATTTGATATTAGAATATTGGATGCAAACAAAAAAGGCATTACCTTTTAAACTCAACTTTAAGTTTTTATTGAAGTTATGTGGTTATCATACAGTGATCATTAAACAAATAAACACTATACTTACTTTACTTTGGACACTGCATTATTCAACCTAAAATAATAAATGAAGAAACAAATCCAAATAAATTCCTAGTTTTTCTATGCAATGTCCGTAGATGTCATCCTCCTTACTTCTCTACCTCAGTGCTTAATGCAACTCTCAGTGAAAGCAGGAAAAAAGGGATAAACAAAACAAAAAGAAAAGTTCTGTAAGTTCATGGAAGTCCACATTCTGTGACATTAGTTTGAGATCTTCTTGGCTGCATTTTGTAATTAAAAATTAATCAAACCTACTGTAGGAGTGCAAAGTAAAAAATTATCATCTCTGTGCAAGTAAAAACAATAGGTTGATGAATACCTTATGTGTAAAACTATAAAGATTGTTTGTTCCAGAGGGTATGAAACTCCAAGTGAAAGTTGTAGGGCATAATGACCCAGCAATGAAGGCAGTACTTCTTTGAATTTTAATCTTGATCATAATGGTGGAGGGCTATTGCCTGGGGATAAGTGAAGAATGATTTGTTGCAGCTTACAGGACTCATGGCCCATAATGCTTTCCCCGAGGAGCTTAGATCTAATGTAGTGGACTTTTATTGGCTATTATGATTCATTTCTCTAATTGCTTAAATTGCTTCTAGGCCCCGTATTCACCTATCTCCACTGAGATGTAGATAATTACATGTACACTACCAGATTTTAAATATGTACTATATTGTTTCCTATTTAGTACAAAGACTCACTTTTACTCATTTCCACTCATCTATAGTTTTGGTCATCATGATACACCAAAAATAAAAAGGTTGCTGAGTCATAGTGAGCAGAGGCATAAACAGCAGCACCAAGCTCACTAATAAATGTTAAATTTAAATCCTTACCAAATCCAAACAGACCTCACTGTCCACATAATTATCTTTAACTTTGTCCTGGCAAGATGGAGCAACAGTGGAACCACAGACAAAATATCCAGCAATGGCTGACGATGACAGTTTGTACAGAGAAGCAGTAAGTATGAGAGTATGCATTCTGTTATTTCCTTTAGTGACCTCCCATCAAAGAAAAGTGTTAGTGATAGGATAACGTCATTTAACGTCATAAAGAGTAAATTTGTTGAGTTAACTTACTAGGGGCACAAAGAAGAGCTGTCAGCTGTCCAGTTTCTTCTCTGTGTGCATTTTATAAGCTGACTGAATACAAATAAGTTATTCAAATACAAAGAGACGATGGACTGTGTACATGCTTTCTGGTCCAAGACATTTGGATTTTTCAGAGTCATAACTCATCAAATCAGTCAGTTCTGCTGCAGTCAGCAGAAGTCAGTTGACCTGGTGAATCAAAAATGTCCAGTGACCATCAGGAATAAACATTCAAATATCTCCTTGAAAAAACAAACAAACTAAAAAAAACTTGAAGACTTAAGAATATTCCTCATAGGCATCTTTATAGACCGTTTCTTCTGTACTGTTTTGTATGTTTGCACGTTTAAAGAAATCAAAGAAGAAGAGGAAAAATGATCATCATCACTATCACCAAAAAATGGTAATATGTAGTTTTTATGTAATATATGATATTCAGCAAGGGGTGTCCTCTTTACTGTTGTGCATTTTTGTTATTTCCAAAAAATTAAAATGAAAGCCTTGGGGCTGAAAGAGTTGAAGTTAGGGTGAGTTGTTAGCATCAAATTGCTAAGAAATATTTTTTTTATTTTTGTCAATCAAATTCTTTTCAGTAAGCTGCACTTTAAAAAATACAATATCACCTAATGAGCTATTATGGCACATTCAGTTTTATATTTTAATATATATTTTTCAGCACTTCAGTTATTCCACAACCACCAAATCATGCAATCAAACCCAATGAGCAATTCTGATCTTTATTTTTTCACTAATGAATTCACCCATTTAGTTTCGATAGCTTTGCATTACACTACTAGCACGCTATTAGTGTCTTTTGTATTTGTAATTTCTTTGTTGCAACTAGAACCACAACAATGGATCATAAAAGAAAAAAATGCATCATGTAAGAAATGTAATGCAGGTGTTGCCTTAAAGCCCCAGTCAGTTCAGTCACAGTTATCACAGTTATACAAAATACATTTAGCATTTTTTTTATTAAATCACCCTACAACATAATTGGACTGCAAACCCTAGACCCATTGAATGTCCAGGGACCTAGGAGCTTTGCCTATTGGTTGATAATGAAGTAGGCTGTATCATGCAACTGCTTCTATTTCATTTTTATACCAATATCACACCAATCATACTGTATCAAGAGAAGGAGCATTTTATTTTTCAAACTTTCTTTTTTATGTGACTGGTAAATGCAGTAGCAAAAGGCTTGCAAATTTTAGGCTGTTAGTGTGTCAAAGCCTGCTGTGGAAAAAAAAAAAGTCTAATATTAAAAATACATACATTCATATATTTATACAAACCACAGAATAAAAAGGTGGATAGTAGTAGCAGTTTAACAGTACAGCCAAAGGAATAAAACAACAGTGGAAAGCAGTCAAAGTAGCAATGTATTTGTTTGTCCTTCATTATTGCTAGACATGTTCTTGAATTGACAGCATAGACCGTCAGTGTATCACTGTGGCTGTATGAAATGGTATCAGCATCAAGCAGGATGTGACTGGAGTCCAGCAATTTTTTTTTTTTTTTACACTCCCCGAACTCATGAAGCACCATGTTCATTACTGATGCTTGTCCGGTAACAATGCTCATATGTGTGGTGATGCCGGCAGGCTGCCTGACCTGCTACACTTCATTAAGGCAACCTACTGACAGTGAAGTGTCAAAAAACATGTAGGGACTGTGCAGGAAGTGTGACTCCCTCAGGCAGCTTCCTCATCAGTCAGCCTTGGCTGTCTGCTGGCATTAAGCCTGCTAACCACCACGATGCTGATGGCCTGTTTAGACAAAGCGGCACAGGTGAACAGGATGAGTGTATTTGTCATTCCTTTAGTATCAAATTTTATATTAAGTGCACTTATTTAATTTTTTGTATCATAAATTTAAAGGGCTAGTTTTTCACTGAGACACTTGAATTTATTTATGTCTTATGAGAAAATGTTGTCACTATGGATTTTCCTTTCATTTAAAAGTGCAAAGAACTTAACAGAGGAAATGAGATATTCTTACATTACTAATATAAAATATGGTATCAAATAGATATGACAAAGGACATGTTAGACTCAGTAAAGTTAATTCAAAAAAGACTTGATGTGTCAAATGTGGCTATTTCTACAAGATAATCAGGCACTATTTGGCAACCACTGAGCATCTGTAACTAATTGTTGCTTTCAGCTTTGGCAGAGTGTTTGGCATTGTCTGTTGGCCGTAGTCCGTCCTTGTCAGTGGTTGATTAAGTTTCTTATGGAATCAGCATCAGAGGAAGCCTGTGAGAGACAGCTGTCTGACAGGCTGTTCAGACAGTGACGAAGGAAAGAACCTGAGTGGAGAAACCAGCCTGTTGTCTCTCCAAGGTCAAACACCAACGTTTTTGTCTCGCCCTTCAGCATCACATGCAGATTTTCGCAATTGTGTGAGACACCGAGCCATTCTGCAGGGAAGCCTCTCACTCCTACTCAGGCTTACCTTTTTGTAACAGTCACGGTTTAGTAAGGTTTAGGTAAAGATAATGGTTTGGTTTAAATTAAAGTTGACTTTTGGTGTCACATGGAAAATGAAACACAGTCCTGTGATTTAACCATCCAAGGTTAATTCTATGTGGACTTGGTTCCTCTTTATATCACTGTAGATCTCCTTACTCGGGCTCATTTTTAATATTGGACTAACATCGAAAGCAAGATTAAAGCCCTGTGCATGTCATACAGAAGTTAAAGGGTACCTGGTGCTTCTGTGTTAGTTGCCGAGGGGTGTGACAAATCATTGGTATTTGACGAGCAGGGTATGAGAACGGTCTGTAGAAACATAATGAATGCAGAAACCATCCTACAGGACAAAGGACTGGCTGGATGGTGTAAATGGAGAATGGAAATAATATGAATTTTATGCTATGGCCTTCACCAGATGCGTTTACAGGCCCTCTTCACCGTTATCATCACAACAGCAAACAAGGGAATATCTTTTATAAGACTGCTATTCATCCCTTCAGCAGAATTCCATGCAGTTAAAATATCGAGATATAAAGGTATTCTATCCATCCTCCAATAGAGGATTGCGTGACAAAAATGAAAGTTCCATGTTACAAACATTAAACACATGCACAGAGAAGAAAAGGATGAAAACCAAACAAACCAACACAAGTGACGTCCCATCAGGACATTGAGGAAAGCAGCGCTTGACCAGTCGAGGCTTAAAATAGACAGCAATTAGAAAATATTAAAGGGGTAATGATATCTCTCTCTTTATAACTCAGAACAGCTTTGGGTCTCACAAAGGATCTAACACTGCCTGTTTGAATTCATCATGTAATTTACTGCCCTCAATACGCTGCAGTAAGCCACTGTCTCTGGAAGCTGGGTTGACTACCAGCTGATGCTGCTCATCATTACACTGAGATAATTACACTTTGATTTATCATCTGCAGTCAGATAAGTTGTTTTTTTTTATCACCTTGGTCAACATGTGTGACACAGAGAGTAGGGAGAAACAGCTTTTTATGACAAACAGCCATGCTGGGTTTAATAATAGTTGCTAATGCAAGTTTAACGTGTAGGCTTTATCAGGAGTTTAGATTGTCACTGGCATGATAAATCTATTCTGGTTGTGTGACAAGTTGAACTAAAACATTTTTATTTATTAAATATATTAACAGTCAACTATATAAGAGAATACCCAACTCTGATTCTGTTTGGGTCTGTCTGTCTGTTGTTAGTGGAGTGTGTCATTGTCATTGTAAATATTTTTAAGATTGCAATAGCAGGCGTATGATTTATGTCGTCCATATTTCACGTTTAATGTGTTTACTGTCAGTTCAAAGGAATAATCACAATATTTCTTTGGCCAGAAAGGAGCTGAGTTAAGATGTCCAGGCAGGGGACTTTAAACACTATAAAGAGACACAACATAAAACCATGAGTTGATATGTTATAGTTTATAACCAGGAAATAATTCTGTAGTGCATTTGCGGTTGGGGGGACTGTAAAACAGCAGCAGCAAAAAAGTGATGGTTATATGGCTGACATCTTCACTTTTATGTTTTACATCTGAGAAACACAACCGATGCAGATGTGGACACAACAGTCTCTAATATTTCATAGCTTGGCCACTAAGAGTCCCATTTTGTCAATTCAGTTTTCCTGCACCACAAGCCAGGAGCAGCCTCAAGTCTAAACTAAGCCAAAGGCTCTCATCCCAGCTCTCTTTGGTCTCCTCTTGGGGTCTGACTGGACTGGTTGGGTGGTCAAAAAGTGCTGTTGGCAGTTATTATTTTATTTATTTATTTATTTTTTAATCCTGCTACTCTCACTCCAAACTCTGCACTGTGTTTACAATGCTGACAAGTTTTTTTAAAATTATAACTGGGTAAAACAAACACACAAACTGACAATTTGAAGAAGTTAGCAGCTGTTGCATCTGCATACGGCACCATTTCCTGTGCAGATTGGTAATATCTGTGATTAGGAGCTCTAAAGCTGTTTTGGAGGTTAGTGATGATACAACACCTTGTAAAACACTCTGGGCTCTGCTTGACTGATCATAATGTCTTACTCCTCTTTTGCCATGTAAAAATACACTTTATCTTGAAGCAAAGTTATTGTCTCATCATTTATATGTTTTGGGCTTAGTGTTATTTTTGCAACATCTTTTCAAACCAGCTGTATCTGTTAAGTGAGACTCATGAGGGCTGCTTTGTAAAAAACAATCCCGCTGCATAGACCTGGAATCTGTTTGTAACAGCTGACCTGTGTAGATACGCAGCAGAACACGGAACATTAATTATTGTCAGATCCTGACCACTGCTACAGCTGCTGTGCAGCGTGCGTAAATGCACGCATCACTCTCTCAGTTTAATGCAGACTTCTCATTTCAGCTGCCGTGTGATGTTGCAGGTGTTAACTAAACTCAAAGATAATAATCTTACATGCAGTCAGATGTGGACAACAAAGAGAACAACAGCGCTGATCTTTCTATGAGATATATTCAGTGTCACCTGAAAGACATAATGGTTAGGTTTAGATGATAATTAAACACATTTCAGACCTGAAAGAGTCACAATAATAGCTCTATTTTAATGGACATCATAGTCGATTATGTAAGATGTGATTCTATAGAGTAAAACAGCAGAATATGCTGATATTTTTGGTTTGTGACTCCGTGTGCACATCTGCTGACTTAGCCATGCACACTGAGCACTGAAGACATCTCTGCTTTCTGTAAAAATAACTGTAAATATGTGGGGCTGGAATTACAGCATTTGGTGCTTAAGCAGTGAAAGCCCACAGGACAAACAAGGCCCAAAGCTCCGGCGCTGCCCTCACAGCTGCTCTGTTCACTGCTGCCCATGACCTGCTCAAACGAGATGCAGGAGTTTTTCAGGAAATACTGACACAAAACCACTGTGCTTTGAGTCAGTTTAACTTAAAAAAAAATAGCCTTTGGTGGTTACAGGAAAAAATGTAATATTACCTTTACTGGAGGAACACACCCCCCCCCATCGCCTGTTGTGATGACATGCATGATGCACTCCTTTGGATGCCAGAAAAGGCTGCAATCAGTGCTAAATCAGGTTTCTGTTAGCCAATAATCACACATCTCAAGATAGCAATACAGCAACAACTTACCTGACCACAGCTCAGTTTAAGTGGGTCCACAAATGGGTTGAGCAATTGCAATGCCCCACCATTGAAAAGTAGCTATGTGCACATCCAACATCCAAAGATACATGTAAAGCCAGATTAAAAAAAATATATCCACACAGTAAATATAGCTACCTGAGCTTACTGGGTTTACATTTGTCACTTACAGAGAGGAGACACTGGCATGAAAATGACAACTGTCTTGGTAAGAAACTTACCACAACACTCACACTGTGCTTTGTGCCTTACTGCTCTGCTGTCAGATAGGGCCCCAATACCTCCTTTTAATTTTTCATCCATCTGTTCACCCATTCTATTTTTTCATCATGTATTCTTTTTTCTTTCAATTCTGTTGTTAATGAACTGATAAGGCTGGCAATAAGAATTTTTCAGTTAGTTTAGTTTATATAAATAAACAGAAAAAAAATGCAAAAAACTTGATGGCATCATTAGTACATTCATAGCTATCATGGCATGATTCTAAAACAATCCCATTGTTATTTCAATATACTTTTGGAAAATGAAAGATGTATGATGATGCACAGGTGTGTAATAGTATTTTTTCTATTTCCCCTGTATGCTTCATTGCTTGAGAGCTGCCTGTAATTTGTGCATTAGAACATGTGTTCTCTGAGCATGTTTTTTTATGATCTTTATCAAAAAACACCTGCTGCTGTGAGACTTAGACACTTCAGTAATTCACTGCTGCTGTTATTGTGTAACATTACATGTTGTGACTGTTTGAACACTGAATACTGAATCCTGCTGGATTTGCACTGAACTTACCAAAGATTTGAACTGGAGAATGCGAGCTTTATCTAGGTTGTTAAAACACCTCAAATCCCCCCAAACAGAGACATGACCTCAGTGTTCTCATTTTAACTACTTCTTGCTTGGTGTGTACTAGGGGAGATGTACTTCGGAGAGATTTATTTAAGATAATTTTAAGCTCACTGTAGCTACAGTGTTGAATGAAGCAAGGTATTACATGTCAAAATGAACGAATGCAGGCAAAAATCATTTTCACCTGTGGTACCTTAGAGGACAAGAAGCACCTGAGCACATTAAAGAGTGCGATTAGATGAAAGCGCTGTCAGTGCTGATGTGCAGCTGACGTTGATGAGGTGGATTTCAACGGGAAAAGACTGATGCTGACAGACAAGCAGACAGAACGAGGAGAGGCAGGTAATGAAGAAAAAAGTAAGAAAATACCAGAAGGGATTATATTAAACTGAAAGATGGTAAGAATGTTCTTGGGGAAAAAAATATAAGGAAATAGCTGAAACTGTGAAAGGTAGGTGTATTGAGTGTGTGATAGTGCGACGGGGTATATACTCCACTGCAGATAGTTAAAAAACAGACGAGAAGGAATGTGTGTGTGAATGTACCAAGCAACAGGAAGAGAAAGAAGCCGAGAAATGGAACTCCACTAGGCCTCCTATATCCAGGGATAATAGAGCTGTCACAGTGTTTTGACTCAGGGCATTGATTCTGCCTTTAATTGCTTCAGGCCTCCGCCTGCTGGATAGCAGTCCGAGGATATTAAATGTAATGTATTGTTGCACTAGAACAGTTATGACACTGATCACACACTGATATGTACTCATGTGTTGTCAGTGCCAATAATCCTTTTATCGATTGGGGCCGCCTCCAAACAATTACAGCAATTGTTTAGGGCATAACTCAGACAGAGCAGCGCTCTGTTTCCATCATGGATATTTTATTGAGCCAAACTAATGATTTCCTGCAACCCTGCCCTCCTCTATTTTCAAAATGATTCTTAGTCCACAGTGATTTTCAAAGGAATAGGACTGACACTGGTCTTGGGCCATAAGTCAGATTGAATGCTCGTGATGACAAAACCCTGAGTTTTTTCTATTTGGCCAAATGTTTTTTGTTTTTTTCTTGCATTTTAACTTTTTAAAAATTTTTTATCCAGATGAGAAAAAAACAACTGTAATGTCTCTGTTTGCCAAGGATCCATTAGTAAATTTGCAAAACAGTCTAGAAACTAGGTTATTATGGAAAAAAAATAAAAACTAGTATGTGCAAAATGTCATCCAATCATGTCTAATGGCAAAAATGTGGTAGCTGCTTTAAAAATGCTGAAATTGAAGGTAGCGTTAATTTTTTTCTCCTAATAAGCGAGCTGAGATGGCAACATCATTCAAACTGAGATTAAAGGGCGCACATTCGGAAAGTCAAGTACTAGTGCAGAGAAGAATAAAAGACAGCTTGAAAGAGTAGCCCAAGTTTTTATATCTTCAGCTGGAGCTTCAGTCACTGTCAGCTGAGCTTTTTCTTTTTTTTTTTTCAATATTGGTTTATAAAACTATCAGATGAAGCCCCAAAGCTACAACCTTAAAAAGGTGTAAGTGGGTGGTTTTCAGGTGCTGCATAATAATCTGACATAATATTGATCCATTCTAATGCGTGGTCTGCTACAAAGCAAAATAAAAACGATTAGATTTTAAAAAATTAACATAATTGAGTTATTATTTTTTTGTATACATAGCAGTTTTGTGTGACAGCAAAAAAACAAAAATCTTGTTCTTAAATGTCAGCACAAACCGTAGTTTAAAAGTGTATGCATGTATTTGGAAAATTGAAAAAGAGCTCTTTCCTAAAAGCTGGTGAAAACACAACTCATCATTTTAACATTAATGTTTGTCCACATTAACAAATAAAGAACAGCTTTGGTGTTGTGTGAGGGCGCATTCTTTTCCTTTCCAATGCAGTATCCCCTTTGCTCTCAGGTGCTGTGCTAAGCTAGGTTAAACATCTGTTACTTGATGCACAAAGATGAAAACTATATTGATCTCCTCATCTCACTCTGGGCACAATGGCAATCAATGTCTATATTCCAAAATGTCAGCCTGTTTATTTTAAAGCGGCGCTAGGCCATGTGTCACTTTAGCAGCCCTAAATGACAGCCGGAGATAGCAGCTGGTGCTTTAAAACTTTTGATGGATTTTGTTACCGAGAACTGTGAGGTTATTATAAGTCGTCCTCCCACACTGTGCCCAGTGCCAATACTCAGCATCAGAGTTGATTTGACATAAACAGGGTGAAACATCCCTGTGTGTGTTTGGTGGAAGGTTAGGACACTTTTCTCAGCTGCAGGAACACCTTATGATGAATATTATTTTTCGTGTAGTCACAGAAAAGCAGTCCTGACCATTGATATAGCATTTATATCTAACTAGCAGTTTGAAATCATACAGCAACATGAGCATCCTGTTGACTCTTTGAAATCTAAAGCTGGCATGTAAGCAACCACTTGTATATGAGTTTTTTAAAGCCCACTGCCTGCAGCGCTCTGTACTGTGATGCAAATTAAATAAATAGATGAACATTGTCTGAAAAAAATAGCTTGTTAATGATGCAGCTATACACAATCTTTGTAAAAATAAAAACAAAAACAAAAAAAACATCCAAGTTTGAAAAAAGGGATGCTATTATTTTTATGAGTATCAAATCATTCCTGAGTCAAAGTGTACAGTTTTTTTTTCTGATACCTTCTTTTCCTCTTGTCATTCCCTCTTTGAATCACTATAATGTAGTTCTCATCACAGTGTTGATATAATCTGCTGCTACAGCTGTTTGTGTCGAGGTTTGACTGTGTGACCCAAGCACTCTGCATAGTCACTTCATTAGTGTTTCATTAGCCTTGAATATACAAACAAATACATACATAAACATATGAATCTGCCTTGATGATACTATTTACATTTACTCACTCCTTTTAAAGCTGTTCAGTACTGTTTTAATCTCACTGGAATGAATATTCTGGGGTTCATAATTACTCTACACTGTAACAGGCTAATTGTTGACTGTAGTTAGCTGAGGTTAATGTAGCTTTCTAAATGAAGCTTCATATTGGCTGTTGCACATTACTTACAGCAACAGTGCCTTTTCAAGACAGGAAAGGAAAGACAAAGAGCCCAGAGGGGCAGGGAAAAGGAGCATGAAAAGAAAGTTTTTACTGGAAAACTAACAAGGAATATTATTTTTTTTCTTTTTTCTGAGTATGTTGTTGATGGGCACTTTTGGAACAAAAGTCAAGCCGCAACAGAAATTAGGAAGCTTAAAACTACTGTAAGTATAAGACCACATTTCTCTTTTATACAATGTGGAGAGAACACAGAAGAAACAAAAATCCGAGACAAATTATTCATTGGTGCACATATCATATCATATCATATCATATCATATCATATCATATATCATATCAACCAACAGCTTGTTTGCCAGGGAGGACTGCTCAGTGCTTTGTTGGGATTTGGAGGGTGTGACCAGCTATTTGCCATAGCACTCTTCTCTGCATAGGTATGTCTTTGCAGAATTACAGTATAATTCTACTTAATGACAGCTCTGGTAACTTCTCAGTAAAGTATCTGAGTGCTGTTTTTTAAATTTGGGCGCACACTGTAGGTAAGGTAGGAGTAATGCTTCTGTCAACTGTCACACGATCCTAGAGTTCAACTCAAGCTAGCTGTATG
>JAPZDY010000013.1:18005428-18039809 GCA_029783645.1 Ctenochaetus hawaiiensis | reverse complement strand
TTTTTTTTTTTTTTTTTTTTTTTTTTTTTTTAAGTTGGAAAACACCACAGCTGTACTACAATTAAAAATTTCTTCCAAACTGGTCATCAAAATCTGTGTATAAAAAAAAATGGAGACGATAAACAGTTCATGCAGCTGCTGAGTCATGTTTAATAAACCATTTTAAGGTCGCTCCAATCAATTCTGCTATGATTACAAAGCACAAAGCACAGAAAGACAAGAAAGGCTGGAAATTCATTTTCACCAGGGCCTTCATTTACCAAGGCTCTTGGCCATGAATTATATCTTGGTCCCTGTTTTGGAAATTTGGTTAAAAAACAGACAAAAAAAAAGCACAATGCAAGTTTTGAAACAAAATGAGGAATACACAATGAATTTGAGGTCTTTGAAACCCTGAAGAGTTTAGTTATCAGTATTGCCAAAACTAAAACTACATAAATCAATTTAGAAAATCCTATTTTCTGATGTCTGATCTGATTGTACTGAATAAAGGAGACAGTTCTTAGGTTGAGTAGATCTTTAAAAAAAATGTTTCCAATTGTCTGTTAATCAATAAAAGTGTGTTTGTCCACAGGAACATGGAAATTATATATTAAAAAATGTACTAACTTACATTCAAGAACCATCTATATTTAGTGGATAAACTATTTATCCTGTTATTTTATTAAATCTCCTATAATAGCAGATTAACATATCTTAACATATCCTGATGGAAGGGAGTCAGCCTCAGAACCCCGTAAATACTGAACCTATAAGACACTCCACATCTAAGAAATGGGACAAAATAAAACACAAGGCCTGTTTTTTGTCCATACAAACTCACATTGTTGGAAATGATAACTGCCAGGAAACCTCCTCAGAGAACTGGAAGTATTGAAGAAAACAGAAAAATACATCGTATGAAGCTACCTCAGAGAGATATTTTCTGTTTTTGTGGGAAATGATAGATGATTTGCCTCTCTCTTCCCTTTGGTATCTTTTTGCTATGAAGCACCACATATCAGCCTGTTTGGTAAACATCGGCATGCTCTGTGCGGTGTACTGCAGTTTTAAGTGATCAATGTTGAAATATTTTACCATTTTTCTTGTTAAAAATGCATTTTGCAGCTTGACAACTCAAGCTGAAAGGTAATATACCATGTTAGCTTTTGTGAAAACTGAAAGATACTAAAATACTGTGATAAAAATGTGGCAAGCATTACATCTTTACTTTTCCCCAGAGAATGCCAGATATCAAATGTTGTATCAGGGATGTTGCTATAGGTAAGGCTACAGGACCCTGGAGGCACAATGCTTCATGGATAGTGACTTTGAAGGGGTGTTGAAGAGGTTTGTTTTTTTAGGACAAAATGGTGTGGTTATACCTCTCAAAAGAAACAGAAAATAGGATATTGAGTTTGCAGACAACATAAAAATCTCACCAAATTGTTTTGTAGAGGAAATGTCTAAATTGAATCATCTTAAATTATCTCTGATCTACGTTGATGGGAAAAAATAATTTCAATTAATGGATGAAGGAATCCTTAAATTTAATTCTTGTCTTTCATTATCACCTTTATCTTTTTTAAATGTTTATTTTTGACATTTGTCCCCCTTCAGTAATGTCCAAACAGTATGCCGTTTTTTGATGCTAGTTATAACTGAACAAAAAGCAAATATGTGAGGAAATTTACAGTTGGCAACTGCAGTCTTTCTTGGGTCGATTATTAATATGCAGCGAGTGCCTACATGACCTTACATGTAAGGCCAAATCTTGACCCATCTAAGAACCAGCCAGAGTTTTTTGTTGTGAAAAAAGTTATGGCTTTACTAAGTCTAACAACTGCAGTCACACTAAGCAGTCAACTAGTTCTAAACATGGACAAGTCATCTGGGAGTACAAATGTATATTTTGAAAATAGTAAACCACACAAATACAATTTAAAAAAAAGAGAAAATAATCCATGCTGCAGCTGTGTTCTACTTTTTAAACTGTATTCCATTGTTTAATCATCCCTTTGTATATTTCTTAATTAAAACAGAACATTACATACTTTACATTACATACATCACACAAAAAGTTTTCTAAATTTAGATTTGAAGTGTTACAGAGAGACCACTGACACACCGTCTTCACAGCGGGGATAACAAGCGTTCAGCACTATACCTTGTGTTAGGTAAAACAGTGATGATGATATTTTCAGAGACAATAAACTGACAAATAATAATAACTGCATGACAATACTTAAAACTGATTAAAATGTATGGACTCCTGCAGTCACAAAAATGTATTTGCACTTCACCATCTAAGTTCTACTCCATGAAGAAATATTCTTATTGCAGCATTGAAAGCTATCTGAAGTCTCACTGAATTAATGTGCTACATGGAAAAATGCTTATGGTGTGTATGACAATTTAAGCTCTATTCCTTCAGCTGCAACTCACCAGGGTCAAATGGAGTTGAGAGCAAATAAAAAAACCACACATGCACACATATTTTTGTTTGCTTTTTTATTTCATTTTCTTTACTTCTTTTCTTTTCTTTTCTTTTTTCTTTTCTTTCTTTTTTCGTATATGCATTACAAAAGCACAATGAAAGGGCATTGACATTGCTCGAAGCCAGCAGGAAAAAAATTGGAATGAAGTAGCCAGGAGGGGCCCCTCCCAAACAGGAGTACCCTTCTGCTGAGGAGCCGGCCATCTGCATTAATGAGGGTCTCTTGCCCTCCTCTTCAGACACCGTCTCATGATTCCACGTGCCAAGCTCGACAGGATGTTCTCGCCTACAAATGGTGGTGACATTTTTCAAGTGAATTAATTGGTCAGTGGGCGGTGCTTTTTATAGACACTTATCTGTTATCTCAAACATAACCTGCTGCAGAGGTCAGCTGTGGAGCATAAGTTACCTTGGCGACATAACACTATGAAGTGATACATTGTGGTAACCTTAAAAATCCAGGTTTGAACCTAGAATTACCTTTCCTGCAAATTCTTATTTGTAGCACAAGCTTCAGGAACTTCATGCAATAATAATTACTCTATTTACTAGTATTTTACAACAAGAGAAAGGTAGATTGCTAAAAAAAAACACTGCAAGTATAGTTTACACATATTCTGATATGGTTTACTACGGTGGGCCTTCTTTTAGGAGGATAAAAAATGTTTTTGTTGTCACTGTGCACAGTAATACAAATTACCTCTATGACAGTTCTACTCTCTGCTCCTCTAAAGCGAAAACGTGCCGATTGCCAGTTTACACTGATGGTTGACAGGTACCTCAGACGACCCCACTTCAAAACATCCCTTTGAGCATGACAAACCATGAGGCTCTTCTCAACATCAATGTTTGTACTTCATTCTTCCTGTGGCTTTATACCGCCTCCTGTATGAACTTTAACATGTTCATACAGGAGGCAGCCGGTTCAGCCATTGAGGTTTGACTTCATTGGCCTTGTTTGAACAGTAAGCTGTCTGGATAATGAAATGCCTGAAATTATTGATGGATTCACTTATGTTAACAGATGATGGCCTTTGACAACAAGAAACTAGGTCTGAGCATCTTTGGTTGAGCTTGAATTTTTCTCTGAGAAATCTTAAGGTCACAGTATGGCATTTACCAATCCCTGTGTTTAACCTATTATCCAGAATGACAGAAAATGTCTATTTCAATGTTCAAGGTCCACTTATTTTTTTTTACAACACAGGTTGCACAACAATATATAAGTTGCAAACATTCAGCAGTTTAGCTTTACAGATAACTGCAAATATTGCACCTTTCATGCCCCACTAAGGCACAAATCTCCCCTTTTTATAAATCAGTAAAATTAGAATGTACATACAGCATATAGTGTGTATTTTATGGAATGAGTGCAACTTTTTTTTTTTTTTTGTTAGTGACAAAAACATTTATCCAACAGGTTTAAAATGTTAAGAGAATATGCTGTTTTTGTGACCAAGTCAAGCCTTGCAAGTCAAGACCATTTTCCATCAAAGCAACTATCTAGCTCACGCATTCTTTATAAAGCAAAAGTATTGACTGCCAAACTTCCTGCACACTTCTGCTGACACACAGTGTCTACTGTTAATTTTCATTCAACCTGATGCAGCTTGCTTGTGCTGCTTCACTTGTAATTGTGACCTTGTTATTTCAAACACCTTTTTCATGTGCTGCTCCCATTATTGTTTTTTTAACAGTCTCACATCATTACAGCGCACACACTGCAGCCATCTTTAGGCTAGCGCTTTGAACAGAGACTCTTCTTCTCCCTAAGTCTTGTGGGGCATGCTTTGAATCTTTTTAAGCTTCTGTGAACTCATTAGGGAAACTATCCTGCACACCTCAATGTCTTTGGACCCCTTTTGTGCTAGAATCATCAGTAAGTGGGTGTGAAATATAAAGTGATTAGTTTTTGTTCAGCCAACGCTACTGACATACTTTCAGGTGTTTACAGTGAACAAATGAGCTGATTGGATTTCTCATGCAGGGAGAAGAAATATATGGAAGTTGGAAGGCTTAATGCAAAGCTGTAACAGTGGAAATTCAAGAGAAAAGGGCTTCGTATAAAATTGAGCTGCACTAGTTTCAACAATTTAACCAAAAGAAATGCTACTTTCTGTCACTGATATTGAAATCTGCCAACAGGAAGCAATACATCTAACTGGTTTGTAGTTCTCTCCTACATAGCGGTGAGCAATGTAGATAATATTCAACAGGCTGCTAGCTGATGTCATCTTTGAGGATTTCTGGGCCTTTCACTTTGGTTGACACATGGAGCTGCCAATGTACAAAGTAGCCCGGTTGAGTTTTCAAAACTGGACCTCAGCTGTCACAATCCAGTGTTCTCCCCAAATGTCACCTTTCGGCTCTCATTAGGCAGTCCTGTTGCACGTAGTAAGTACTTTGTCATTCTGCTGGCCGTCGCCTTGAATTGACATTTCACTCAGTGTCTCTCATTTCATTCAGTATTCTTCTGGGACTGTCTTCGCCCCTGTCCCCTCATTTCCAGTCATGCCATTTCACCTTTCTGTCTCGCTGGAAATGGATAAGCCAGCCAGGACAAAAATTTGAACAGCCAAATCAATTAGAGCTCCTCAGAGGTGCAGATTCATTTTCATGCTTGTTCATCACGCCCTTTTCTACACTTGTCTGTTTCCATCCTTGGATTATTGGTTGCACTTTCTGTGTGCCAGCCTTCAAAGGTACACATTTAAAATTCTATGCTGAATAGTAAGGCCTTTTTCAAGTTAGTTTCAACACAGTTTTGTTTACACAAAAAAAAGAGTTCAGTTTATAAACCATTAGAAGACACATTTTTTTGCATGTTTGTGTTTTTTAGATACAAAACGCTGGACTTCTTTACGTGCTTATTGAAGGTAACAGAATGAAAATACTCTCATAATCTCAAAATCTAAATAAAAAAGGTTATAACATCTGTTTTTCCTCTTCCTCCCCTTCTACAGAGAGAACATTGGAGTGAATGAATAACAACAAACATGAGATATGGAAAGGAGAAACTGCTTTTGATTGGCTGCTTTTGACAGTCAGTGCTGGTTTCTTTTGACCATGAACACAATCTTTCTCTAACTTTGGCCAAGTTCAAGGGCCTAAACCAAACCTTAGTCTTACAACCCTTCAAAGGTTTTGCCATGTCTAGTCTGTCTGTCGATTGGTCCAGACTGAAGAATTTTAAAAAGTGGATAAACTGCCATTATCACTATGAAATTAATATTTCCCTCTTCAAGCTGTTGTGCTCAACTGTAACCCTTACAGCTGTTAGCATGGCCAAAACTCCTAGTTTTAACTCTTTTTGAATAGAATTCTCTTATTAATTCTTTCAAGCTTGACTGTTTGTACAATATCCATCCAAGTATCGACAGTTTTAATTGCCATGACTGCTATGAATGGGCTTGCAATAAGCATCAGTGAGCAAAAAGTAATAATCTAAAGTTAAATCCTCTTACAAGCTGGTGTCAGATATCAGTGTTTGGTGTTCAGGGATGTAACAATGTCATCATAGTGATCTCTCTGAAGTGAAGGTAGAGATATACAGTGGAGAAGACTTTTCAATATGAATGTCCTGTTATTCATTTTTCTGTTTTTATCCTGGTTATGGTGACAGAGTTCAGCTTTCTCCTCCTGCTCCCTTTTATCTGCTGCACATATTCTGTTTTCCATCTTCAGCTGTGACCACATAATGTGCTGTGAGCTCCTGCAAAGTGACTGGATAGAAATGGAAGGTAACATAACTTTCCTTTTTTTTGGGATGAGACGCACTTTGCATAGCCTTATCAGTCTCTGATTGTGTGGTATTGAATGACATCAATTTGGGCTAACAGGATGGTGCTTTCACCAGCTGGAGCTTTTTTGTGGGGTTATTGCCCAGACCTGATCCCTCCAGGTGTAATGGCATTAGGTTTGCAAACCTGCTGGTGCTGGTGTGGGTGGGTGCTCCAGAGAGGTTTCTTCTATTCTGTAGTCTCATTTGCCAGTTTTGAGTCATGGTTGGTTGCTCCCTGTTTTCTTGCAATTCTGCTTCCTGTATTTGGCCTTGGGCACTTTTACAAGTGACTTCATCTTGAACAACTGACACCAAAATTTAACCCTTTCATGGGTTTGATTTAAAGAGACCTGTGGCGTTCTTCCATACACATTTCTGGCTCAGTTTGGCAAGGCAATGATTTGCAGTTCCATTACAGCAGTGTCTCCCACTTGTGGGTGTGTTTTAAGTGGATGGTGTGTTTCCCTTAAGTTAAATACACAGGACAGCAGTGCTACTTTTATTTTATTTTAGCTGGTTTCAGTAAGCGACATGTCCGCAGTATCTAACAACTGTCACTCACTTTGGGTGGACAGCTGAAGCAAAATTTAACTCTTTACATATCATACTAATTTCAGTTTTAAACTTGGATGAGAGACAAATGGCCAAAAATTTTGCTTAATTACAGTAATTAGTAATTATAGCTTCAGGCAATACGCAGTAATTGGGCTCCAGTTTTAGTATAATTGTTTTTTTGTTTGTATGTATTTTTGTGTTTAGTTGAGTGTAAAATAACTGATAAAGCATCACCAATTTGTGTATTTAAAAGCATAGAAAGACAACTTGAGCTAAAAGCATGATGAAATAATTAACTTTTTGTGAAATTTTTCTGAAATTTAAATGGGAAAAGTTCATATAGCAAAAACTTTATTTGAGCATGCTTTTAGAATATTTCAACTTCATTCTTTTTGTGTGTTTAAATTTCTATTGTTAACTTATTTACATTGCCAAAATGTAAAATTATTTAGATAAATGTGTGAAAGCATCTTAACAAATGTCAACCCCTGCAAAGGTTTACATAAAAGAAAGCTGAGAAAACCAACAAAAAATAAATAGAATAAAAAAGTAACCCAACTGAGACTCTAACTGTTCAGAAAATCAGTGAGTTGAGACAGATTTTTTTGAGTCACATAGCTGCACTTAGTATGCCAGCCCTCCGACCTACTACCCCCCCACCCCCACCCCCGCCCCGCCCCGCCCCGCAGCTTCAGCACAGTACACATATAAGTTGTGTCTCATCCAACCAAAGAAAATTGTTTCTGAACATCAGTCAAGCAGCAAGTGCATTGTCACCGCAGCTATAAAGGCGAATGCAAATACATTCTATATAAATGTAATTCCTGGGAACCACAAATTTATTCGTCCAAATGCAGCAGTTTCTTTCTTTCTTTCTTTCTTTCTTTCTTTTTTTTTAAGAACTTGAAGAAGTGATGGAAGAGCCTGAGCGACTAATTGTAATTCACAGAAGCTACACAAAGAGAATCATGTGTGTGTCTCAGGAGCCTGCACGGCTATTTGCCAGACTGTAGCCAGAAAGAGGAGATAACTTTTGATTTTGACCTTAATGTTGCACTTTGGACTTTGTCAAAAATTGCACGGGTGTCAGAGTTTCGATGGTAATAAGAGAGCAGTGCATGAGACTTTTTTTGACCACCTCTTGTTTCGGTTGTGGCTTGAGACCATCTCACAGTTTGATAAAAGCATTCCTTGTGCCTCTAGTTCTTGTAACATCAGCTTGTCAAAGGATCATTTCCCCTTCACTGGATAAAGTAATGGAGTAATTGTACACAATTCAAACTCTTTCATGTTTCTTACACGCACAATTGCAGGCTTTACATGTAATTAACATGGCTCTTCTCATAAACCAATGGGGTGTGAAGGGGATTAGTGTTTGCATGTGAATGGTACCCCTGTCAGCTGTGGGATGTAATTAGGGTTAACAACTGAGCTTAGACCCAAAACATTTTCAAACGGGAGTCAGAAAGTATTGTAATTAGGAACCACTTTGCAGGGTGTGCTACTATTCTTAATGCACTCTATTTTTAAAGCCACTATGACCTCATAATGTTGTTGAAGATGGGGCAGAATGCCACCGAGGTCCTCAGCTGGAGGAGATATTGAATTTTAAATGAATGCAACATTCATTACTCATTATTGGATATGATTAAGTTGTCCTGGTCTTTATGGATCCTGATGGATCCAAACCCCAAACGCATCCATCATAATTGGAGATGTGTCACTGAGCATCAATATGCTGTCGACTTGTGGCTGTCTTACACACACAGAGTTAACCCCTCTATTTCATTACACTAAAGGTTTGTTGATATGCATTTTACAAGATGAATGATCTTGACTTTAAAGCAGTGTGAGTTATATTTTAGGGAACTAAAAAATTAGCTGGATAACCATAGCCTACTCTTGTTTATATTCTCTACTTCAATTATATTCATTCAACTGATTTTTTTTTCCATGTCTCCCAGTGGTGTTGTGATGCTGTGGTTTTAAGTAGAGGAAAGAGCACATCAAATTCAACTTTGTACAGTTCAGAGGATTTTACAAGGGAGATTTCTCAGTTATTTTGTGAGGGAAAAAGAAGTTTAGTCTCACAATGGCAGAACAAGTTAAGAAACCTAAACCTTTATAGAGTTAGGAAAAGAAATTTTAAGGTTCTCTTTAGTATACCACTACTATAATTCAAGAGAGGTATCTTACTTTAGCTTCTGTACAGGTTTAGATTAACAAAAAAAAAAAGGAAAAAAAAACTCAGATGCCATTTGTACAGTGAAAATAGTTCTTTGTCACTGTGATCATTCCTCTTATCTAAATACATTGTTAAATGACACATGTTGTAAAAAATAGCATAACAAAAAAAAAAAACATTCTGTGTAAAACTTTATCTTTAACTTATAATTAAGCCTTAGCAGACGATTCAAATCATGTGGGCATTCTTCTCAGAGTTGGTGTGGGGCAGCGGTGCACAGAACATATGGGGTAGAAGTTTGCAGATATGTAGCAAGATGAAGGGAAACTTGAGAAGGTCAGGTGGTGGATTGGTGTGTAGAGAGTCTAATTTGACTATAAATTGGAAAATATAGAGCGGCATTCTCTTTTCTGTCAGGTGGGAGTATCTCCAGTTACTTAAAACTCAATGGTAATTAACAAAACTCCCATTAGATATTTGAGGGACTGGCAGGTGTAAAACAGATACTTAAAAAGAACAAACTAATGACATAAATATGAAAAATTAATATCTTTTAAAGTTAAATACACTTACTCTTGAAAATCGAAGACTTTTGACTATTTTAGCTTTTTTTCCCTAAAGTATAGCCAATGAGCCTGTTGTAAATGGATTAAATGCGATTGGCCCGGAATGATGTAAGATTCAGATTTCTTGGTTATTATCCTGCACCACCCCATGTGACTCTATTGGTTTATTTCCAATAAGGCAACCAGTATGTCTTCCTAACTAATTAATCAAATGAACAGAAAAGATAAAGAGAACTAATCAAAATTAAAAAAAAATGTCTTCAGAATTACAAATGACCTTATCACACAACACTGGTGCTGTTAGGGTTAGGTTTAGACATATAAAGTGGGAGCACCAAACCAGTTTATTTAGCCAGAGTCTTTCTGAAATCTCAACTGAGTGTTTTAGTTTTTCAATTATAGAAAATATGGCAGACTTATACCAACAGCCACCATGTAGTGTATTAGACAAATTCTTTATTTTACTGTAATTAAAACCTTTTTTGCTATAAAAAAAAACAACAGAACAACTTCCAAATAACCTACAGGCTGAAAATGGCAAAATACCTAAACCATATAAACTGGTTGGCTAATGGTACAAAAGCAAGCAGCCTTATCTCTCCTTTAGCAGGGATGTAGCCTTTGTAATGCCAAGGTTTGCCTTCCCACATACAGATGTTCCACCAAAACAAGCTCCCAATACTATTTTTGCAGAGGCACCATCTGAACTGGTTTAAAGAGCTACACATAAGCCAAAGATTTTTTCTCCTATGCCAGAATCATAATGGGTGTTGTGAGACCTTTCTCCAGTGCTCCCACAGAGATAGAGCTGGTGTGTCAGTTTTGACATTATAAAGTGAAAATTCTAAAGGTGTTGGTATTGGAAGCAATAAAAACACAGATTTATTAAATCTCTGTGGAGATTGGGTTGATTCAACTTATCTTTTCAAACTTCATCTAACTCGCTGATCTTTGAAACATGAAAAAGCTGTTGGAGTGAAAATCCGATGTTTTTCACAGTATATATAAAGCTGTGGACTAGTTTTGCTTTCAGACAGGTAGCCTCTTTTAATATGATGACATGTCTTGCATTTCAGAGGGAGACTGCAGGTTTATATTTCAAACGATGATGTAATGGTCCATGTCAATACTAAGAGTTATTTTTTTCTTTGTAGAAGTGTAAATTTAGCAAGTTAGACTTCTTGTCTTTAGTCAGCCAACTATATTTAGAACTGTGTTAGAAAGAAGAAAACTAATGTCAGCTATTTTATGATTATCATTAAATAAAATTAAACAACCTTTATTATTATCAATACTTAAAAGTAAAAAAAAAAAAACAAAAAAAAAAAACAAACATCCCCTCAGGTGCTCTTACATTGTTAAACATCATCAATTTGTGATGTTTGATCTGTCAGAGGTTCTCTCATCTACATTGACTCAAGCTCATGATGTCCTACATCCCTCATCAGCATCCCTCAGAGAAAGGCCATGAACTCCTGGCTTTCAATCAAACTGGGTGTACGTGCATGAACTCCAAAGTAGGAACACTTAGTTGTGGACTACATTCGTCTTGTCTCAGAAGATATCATCATGTTGCTACATAAGATGCTGGTCTATTTTCTGCTGCTGTGGGTGGAGGCACTGTTATCCCGGCCTCTTCCGTGATGGATTTCTCTTTGTGTCATTACTAAGCATCAGTGCAAATGGTGGCTCTGCAATGAAAGCCTTGTTCTTTGATTCTGAGAAACCAAGACGTGCTGTTTCAGAACTTTGAGACATTTTCTAGGATCAGATCCAATTTGTGATACACAGAAAATATCCTAACATTATGTCATGTTGTGCACATTTAGCCAGTTATACGACAAGACAGACAAACCAGCTATTAACAAAATGGATCCAGATGTGCAGGGGAAATGAACAACAGCTGTGAATTTGGGAATTAATGTGTTTACGTTTTTTTTGCTAGAAAACTTGATTTATATCATAAAAGAGAAGCTGGTGATGAAGAGGAATAGATTGAGATTGGACTGAAGTTAGATTGATGAGTCTGATGGTTTCAGAGTTGACAAAATCAGGAAGGACTCAGAAGATGTGTTTGACAGTACAGATCATGGGCCATACAGACCTCTATTGCCAATAAAATAATCAAAAGGAAACATTTTGAGATTAGTAAAATTAATTGTAATGATTTTAAGATATTAATCAAGCTCGCTTTATTTAGTATCCAGTTCTGACAGTCAGTCACTCTGCACAAAAACCTCCTTTGTCACTTGGATTAAGCTGTTCTGATGTTCTACAGTAAAGAAAAAGAACAGCCAGTGTTGATGCAATAGTTCATGTAAGTTTTAATGTTTCACAGAAGTCTGAAGGCAACTGCTGTCAACTTCAATTAGCTTTACTAACCATCACACAGACTCTAAAGAATACACCAAGAGAGCAGTATTTATACATGGACCTGGATCAAATGTGCGACCGCTAAAATTAAGCAACAAAATTAAGTTAAAAAAAAAATGGACAGCAAGAACCAATGACAAGACAATTCAGACTTTTACAAACTATTTCATCACAAATTAACTGTTTTAAGTGTTCTTTAAGCATACGTTAAAGGTCCTCATAATTCTGGGATGTATTTTAAACTTTCTTCTCCACGCACCCATTCAGAGTCTGTTTTTAAATCCATATGACTTGATTCTGATGCATATCAAATTACAGAGGCATTTAAGTTAAATATCATTGCCTCTGGTCATATTGAAATGACAATTAGAGGTCTTTATATGTGTATTTCAAAAGCACTACTAAGCCGCCATCATATTATGCAAACTGCTTATGATAAGCTTTTAACTGCAGTATATAATGACACATTTCCTCTGCCACCGTAGCTTAAGATTGCAGGGTTTAATATGTCATACAAAGTCCATGACCTGAGTTTAACCTCCTCTGAGTGTTTGTGTTTGCAAAACCGATGACTGCTGGATCAACTCATTTAAATATTTGGCTTTATTAATATCTTTTCATTGGTGGTGCATGTCCATCATCCAGGGTCAGGGCTCTCACATGAGATCTTATCCCATCACAGTCAGAGCCGTAATACAATCACAGCAACACAGGGTGGTCTAGTCTACACTTCAGTTTAAATGATGACCATTTTCTCTTCATCTGACGTTAATTTAGTCTCAGCAACTCAATAAAGCTTTTTTGATGCACAATAATTGCGGAGCACTTTTTTACAAGAAGTCAATTTGAGATTTGCATGAAGAACGGCAGCGTTTCATGGTGGAAGGGTTTTGAAATAAAGAGACAAGCGATTGAAATTGAGATACTTGCGAGCGGCCGCAGCTTTGGCTCAGAAGGCACTCATGCGTTAGAAATGAAATATAAATGGGAAAATAATAGAGGTTTATTCCGACAGTGTCATTGAAAACTTTTACATGGCTGTCACAGACTGGAAACTTACTTCCAAGAGCAGGTACACATTTAGGTAAGAAAAAGACATTTTGACGAGTTGAACCGGCTAAATGCAAGAAAGTGATTATTCTCTTTGAAAGGTTTAAGTCTGACATTTTTATTTGCTTGTTAAAGGACACACAGCATCATCACTTTAGTGGCAGATAAATACCTTTTACAGCAAAAGATAAATGCCAGGAGTCTGAATTGATATTGGACGTTCATTATGTCACAATTGCCTCAATTGCATTTGTACAGTGTTGATGACTAATGACTTCACACTCAAATCCTTCTAAATCTTTTTGTTTTTGTTCTTGCTGTTTTAGACTTAAAATCTTTAAAAAATTTAGGATGAAAAATTTTGAAATATTAGAAAAGTAAAGGGAAAGCGAGACCTGAATGTGTTCTGAGTGTGTGAACAAGGTGGGCATTGTCCCATGACCTGGACACACAGCAGAGATACTGTCCCTGGAACAGAAAATCATTAATATTGTCATCCCTTTCATCCTGCCTCGCTGTTTCCAAGGAAACATAGTCATAATTTGGCTCTTTAAAATACTGATGTGTGATTCGTCTGCACTGATGCTGCTGTCTTGGGCTGTTACACAGTGTGTGTAATGTGAACTATGCATGCATTTCTGTAACTCTGGACAATCTTTACAGATGAAGTGTTGTTTTGGAGTTAGAAAAATTATTGTCTGCCATTTTATGTCTTTAATTTAAAACTATGTTGATTCTTTAAATGGCACAACTTGGAAATTTTCTGACATCTATTCACTCACCAGCAGCAGCAGCAGCAGGGAAGTACATGATTAGTCAGTCATCAGTTGGAAAATTAGCACTTGACAAATAAAACAACTCACACATGGTTTTTCAAACTCTATTTCCTGTTTACATATGCCCACAGCCAGAGTGGTGGAAATTTTAGATTGGCTTGAAAATCTAAATGATTCAGTGCCATCCTTAAAGGGCTGGTGTGCAAGATTTACACTTGCCCTGAACAAAGCTGAGAATGCAACTGATGTGATTAAGTTGTACAAAGAGCTGTTCAGCTCTGGTCCACTGTTGACAGATAAAACCTGTAGTGTGTGGGAAGTAGAGAGTCTAATCTTTAATGTTAAGGTCCAGTCAATGCCAGCTGTTCTTTTAGCTAATTTTTTTTTTTTTAAATAAGTCGGAAATCTATGACTGACAATCTGTTAATGATGGTGTTACTTATGTGTTAGTCAGGGAGACACAACACTGCATTAAGAGCAAGCCACACTGTACACTTGCTTCTTGCTTTTTTGCCCTTATAACAAATAAAGTGGCCATATTTAAATAGTGCATGCCGCTGGTTGCTATACATGCTGCATGTTTATTTACATACAAGGACAGCCATTTTTATTTACATGACAGATAACATTTCATACAACATCCATTAAAACATCAACATTTGACCAGCATTAGATCAGGATACTGCGGTCTGTTACCTTCAAAATGATTTTGCGACATATCAGTGTCACATCATCAGTGTAGCTCAGTGTTTTTCTGTCATGTGTGATTGGAAAGCAGAGTCACATGGGACTGGCAGTTGTATTGACTTTGTCTGTTTTGATAATGCTCAAGATGCCTCCATTTGTTTAATATCAATGCATTATCTGAGCTGAAAAAAGCAAATCTCACTTTACACTGTTAAAGAATATGTACAATGCTTTTAAAACACATAAAGACTGTTATGCTGCAACTTTAGCCAGTTAATGAGCCCACTCTTCCATGTGAATGCTCACTGTCATAACAGTGGTCTGGAGACAAAGCGGACATTGGTGCAAATTTTATCAGCCAATTCAACTTGTGAACACCAGAACACTAGTTCTGCAACTGGTATATATGTGTCAGGGGTGAGCCAAGCAACGTTTTGGCATTTTTGTGGCCGGGACGCCTGCCAAACCCATAGCATAATATATTCAGTAATATATCATTCATAGTCAGAATCTATGTATATATATAAAAAAACAAGAAGAACTACATGTTTAATAGCAATTCACATCAATATGATATACAAAACTTCCTTTGTATAGAATTCTATCCATTAAGCTTACAATAGGATTGAAAATCATTTAACCTGCCATTTCCATGTTCTGCAAATTATGCAGATTTGGTTTTTGTAGATTTTATTTTTGATATAGGTTTATAGGTTTAGACAATTTTCCCCAATTCACCTAAAGAATTAAAGCCATTTATACAGTACATTTCAAAAACTGTAAGAGTTGATTAAGCACTGGACTCTGGAAAGCTCTTTTATGATAAAAAGCCATTTTGATAGCCTTAAGGGGCTTTCAATAATGAAACGACTGAGAAGCAATTAAACTGTTTTCTTCAATCTTATTTATCATTTTGACCCTGCACTCCTGAACGCAGCAGTCAGTATGTGCAGACCAGAATAGTGCATCTGTCCTCCAGTGAAACTCTCTAACTTTATCCTCCTCAGGTGACATATATAGACTGCACACCCAGCCCATATAACCACTGGGAAGTTTGTAAAAGAGTGGGCTGAAATTGATGACTTGAAACAGTCCAATTAATCCTGCCTCACCATTAAAGCCGTCTCTTTGATACAATAGAGGATGCCAGGTACATCTGTGAAGTCAAGATGTAAGAGTCATGCATACATTCAGACAGAGAAAGCTATGGCTCCTAATTCTGCTCATTAATCACCTGTCTGCCGAACATCCTCCAGAGAAAAGCGCCCGGTTCCTACGAGGTAATTACAGAACTTGAAGGAACGCTCTCTGCTGCAAATGCTCATAAGTAGCCATCTTATCCCTCTCTTGCCCTTCCTTTTTTTGTGGCGGCCGTTGAGCCAATAGCTTCCACGTCCTCTAGAGAGACTTCCTCCTCCTCTCAAGCCTTTTCTGCTGCACCGCTCTTGCTTCTCTTCGGCTTTGTAGTCAGCAGACTTTTTTCCGGGCACATATCCATTTGGCATCCGATGTGGTATAAATAAATTATAGCCTCTAAAATCAATGCCCAGTCCATGATGTAGGCTGTAGGCTTGCTGCTTACCACCATGCTAGAATTATGTCACTGGGGCTTAAACAGGGACATCTCTTGAGCCACAGACTTACGCTGCTGTTCACTATCTTGTATTTTAATGTGTTTGATTTTCCTTTTTATTTTATTTTGTTTATTGCTTTACTGAAAAGCTGTTCCAGGCCTTCTGACATTTATTATTTGTCATAAGTTTTCATGGGTAATACTAGTTTTACTGTGGAGACTGATGGTGGTTTTGAGGCACAGTTTGTCTCAGGAAGCTGGTAGTTTGTCACACGGTATCCTGGTCTGAACCACTTTTTTCCCCCATTTGCTTTGCTGCAGCGTCGGAATGCTCTTTTTAATTTCTCTACAAAACCACTCAAAGAGTTTAAAAATACATCAAAAACAGTCGCAAAAATGACATCTTTGTGCATTTATTTTTAAAGCCAGAACAGTAGCAATGCAGTCACTCAGTCTGTAAACTGTGTGTTGATGTTGGAATAAAATATTTATAACCATCAGCAGATACATGATGCTTTCTTTTTTAGTTTTTGAACTAATTTCCAAGCTGGTTTCAGTGTTTTTGGAGACTAGTATTGCATAAAGTACATCTTTGGATGTGTTCATAGAGAGGCTGTCTGAGAGCTACGCAGTACTCAGCAGGCTGCTATCACTTTCCTAATGTGTTCTCTTTCTCTTTCTGCTGCTTTCTGTGTTCCCAGATGGAGATGATACCAGAGCCTGATCCTGATGACGAGGGAACAAAAATAAGTGTAAGTTGAAGAGCACGTTATGTATCCCTGGTTGTAGCCCATTGCCTCTCAAACATGTACCGTCGTGATCCAAGTTGGCAACGTCTCATTCCAAGAAAACACAACAGCAGCTGATTTCCCCGAATAATACACCTTCAGCCAGAGAAAGGAGCTAATCAGTGAAATCAGTGGCAGTGTATTATTACTGTCAGAGTGGTTCCCTTCCTGCACTCATGGCCCAGCAACTGTTCCGCCCCTTTTTTTCCCTGTCACTCTGAGCTTTCTGTACCCAGTGCAACACACAGCCTGCCTCCAAATGACATCAATGGAGTTCTCAAATGGTCAAAGAGTCATGTGATGTTGAGGACAGAGACAAGTGCAAGGAAGCCCATGGACTTTTTTTCAAGTAGATTCTGGTTATAACAACTTGCGTCATCATTTCTTTGGGTTATGAAAACATATTTCCACTGATGCAAAAAGCACAGATCTGGGAAGCACAGATTCTCTTCTCTTCCTCTTATTTTTTATTTTGTGATGTAGCTGCATTCTTGGATATCCTGCTGTAATTTGCTTGGTACAATGTCACATTATAAAATGAAATAAACAGCTCAACACACCTCAACATACTGGGGTCCAAAAATTTTAAGATTTCGAAGGCAAAACACTTTGACCAGTCTTACAAACTGAGGTACCCTTTGTTTGCTCATTACTGTCAACCAAGTCATTTCAATTAACTTATTTTCACTGTAATTAGATTAAAATATATTTGTTAACCCCAAATCAACATACACAACTTGCATGCCACATAAGCCTGTTCTCTTACAGAATGCAGAAAATACCCATTAAGGTTGTAACTCTTTGGATTGTTGTGTACTTGGTAGAGAAGTTGAAGGTTTGTAGTTGGAGGGATCTCCATGTGTGTGCTCCAGGACATATGCACCATCATACCGCTCTAGAATGTGCTCTTATTACTTGCATCTAATCCAGTTCCTAAGATATTACACTGCACTAATTCATAAAAGCAAATATTGCATGTTTTGACTGATACATAATTCCAGCCAAGTTATTATTTTTTTTATTGACACAAATGGCTTTTTTTAATTATTTGAAATTAATCTGAAAAAGTAGCAGTGATAATTTGATGTGTAATTCTGTGGAATGAACATAATGTTGCAGGAGCAATTCAGGCAAAAAAAATAAATCATGCATCCTTCAAAAGTATTTGTATGTTGACAAATACACATTTGCATTGATACCACCAGTTAAATTGTTCAACACTGGTGGTGAAGTCAGTTTGCTGCTCAATTCTCAGAGCTGTACTCGCCTCCCTCCTTTCTCAAACCCTTAATAATAAATGCACACATGCTCAGTTCTTTGCAATATTGCAGACTCTCTCACAGATGTCAAGTTTTCTATTCTGCCTCTTAGTTCACTGTTGTCTTCAGGGAAATGGATTTTCAAGAAATATACTGTTAAAAAATGAGTACTGAAATCTAATTTTTTGGACTATACATTATATACTTAGTAACTTAAAGACCTGACTTATCTGATATGTACATATTCCTACCCTATTCCATATCTAGCACGTTTATACATTGCACAGCCCCAACTTTGAGAATCTCTGCATCTGAAGTCACACTGTTAGCCTATAGCCTCTACAACTGATAAAAAATGTCATCTAAGTTATTTATTAATTTTGTCTAACCTAACCAAATGTCATTCTTTTGCAGACGTACAATAATAGAAATAGACATTGCATTGAAACTGCTATATAATCGTACATGTACTCTGACTGATGCTTTAATTTATATCACTATCTCATCACAGTTTTATTCTCAAGACAGTCAGAAAATAAATTGCCTCCGTGCCTTCTCTGCGATATAAAAAGTTAGGCCAGAGCTGTAAAGGTGCTTTACATTATCAAAGTAAACCTTGTACATTCTTATGGCATGTGGGTGAGAATCACTATAGCAGAGAAATCTGTGCTTCTTGGCATTTACATTTGTAAAATTTATTGTCATAACTTATTAGTTCACCTCCCAGTTTGTTAGCATCTAAATGCCACAATGTAATAGTAATGTAGTATGCTGTAGAATAAGGTGGCATGATGTGTCATGAAACCTAATTGGATTCCATCATACCATACACTTTTCTGACACTCTGTTCTGTTCTTATTACCCTAACAGACAGTGAAGGTCCAGGGCAATGACATCTCACACAAGCTGCAGATCTCCAGAGTCAGTAAGAGTGACGAAGGACTGTACGAGTGCCGGGTGACACGAGCTAACTACGGAGAGATCGTGGAGTACAAAGCCCAAGCCTGGCTGAAGGTCAACGTCACGGCCAGACCACGGCGACCACTGCAGCCCCCCAAGAAAAGCTCCCCGCTGCACCTGACAGACAAGAAGCCGAGAAAGTCCAGCTCACCTCTGGGCCAGGACAACATGAGTTCAGACCAGAGGGTGGCCTCCACTTCCACCTCTCACACATCCTCCAATACAGCTAAACTCAACCCCGGCTCAGGTAAGGCCCTGGGGGACGGTTACATAACGAGGGCAATGTGGAACATACAAAAAAAGACTCCAGGGTTGTTTCACCACTGGCATAAAGTCTGGTCTGCAACCTCCCTGATGTGTTTGACGTATTTGTGAGTCACCTATTTCAGGGAAAAAGCGCCACTTTGGTTGAGATTCAGAAAAGCCAAGTAGGTTGTAAAATGGTGCTTTTAGACAAAAGACCTCCTCTTGAAAACTATGAATGAAGCCAGGCTGATAAAGACTGATACACCTGTATCCCTAACAGCAGGTCATCTTCACTGTATAGGATTATCTACATGCATAGATGCAGACTTTGTGGTATCTTTTCTCATTGAACTGTTAAGGCAGTTAAGATGCAGATTGCAGATTTAAACAATGCAGCTTTTGCAGAACAGGAGTACAAGCTGAAAAGTATGATGTGAGAGCCAAGAATTTGGAAAAGCAGGACAAGTTATCATTGTTTTTTTGACTGACAACCCTATCAGCCTCCCTGCATGACAAAGTGTGATTTTTCCTAACAGTTTGCACCAAGTGGAAGGATTGCACCATTTTATTTTTTTTACCATCTGCCCATTCACAAAGCTAGTAGCCCCATCTGCCTATTGACATTCTGCTAAAGTCTCCCTGCCAATATTGTGGTATGCTATTTAAGTTGGCACACGTACACACATGGGAACTCAGAAGCACAGAATAATGTACACTTTTCCTCCGTCACACATGGTAGCTTCCCAGGGAGATTTCATGTGCTTGTTCTGTAATATTAAAAAGGAAACAACTAATGTCAAAGGTCAGAGGTGATTAATGTTTGAGTGCAGCTGCAGCATTAAAGTCCATGGTAGAACTGCAACAAGGTTTGTTGTCCTTGCTCTCACCATAGCACTCTGATGATGGCTGGAAGATCTTCACACGGCCCTGGAGCAAACTGTCTGTATGTTTACAAGTCATGCTTGTATCCATGCAGTACTTGCCATTGCTCTGTAGTCGGTAGGTGATGTGTACAATTACTATGCACTAAACAAGTTAAAGAAGAAAGAAAGACAGCTAGTTACTTCCACATATATGCAGACTTAAAAGAAAAAGTTCAAAAGACTGTGTGAATTGAGAATTCATCAAGTCTGCTAGGGAACTTCTGAGTTTACTTGGAGCACAGACCACCATGTTACCTACTATGTAATACAGTAAACCTGCAGAAGCCATGCATAGATGGTGATATCAATAACATCCAGATGTTTTCATGAGCACATGTTTTGTTTGTTTTGTTTAGTTTTGCTTTGCTTTTTTAGGTGATTGGGTTAGATATTCCATTGACCAAACCACTGACCACGGTATTTAAAATGTTGACAGGCATAAGCCAGGCCTATGCACAAACTGCGATGATGTTATTGTTGAAATCCAAGTGGAGGAATCATGCAGGAGGCCTCAGAGTGTGCTGTGATTGTGTTAATCAACAGTGAAGTCACAGATTTTGAGCTCTGCCTTTTCTCTTACTTTGAACTGCCAGCTGTTTAGAGTAATTGTTCACTATTCCACCACTATTCTACTACCATTAATAATAAGAAGGCCAAGTAGAAGGATCATTGATAACCAAGTGACTGGGGTGATGCTGTCTTGTTTCCTTCAGCTGAGGATCAAAGCCAAAATTAAGTCTTTTTTCAGTCACCACAGATATTGAAGTAGGCTGTGGTTTTATTTCATCTTGTTTGGAGTGCTGCAATTCCCTTTATTCACCGATCAGCTACAAGTCAATCAACTGCCTCAAGAAAGCCCGAAAATGTTGCTGCTCAGCTCTTAACTAATTCGAGGAGATGAGAACACACTCGGCCCTTTCATGTATTTCTTTGCAGGCTGCCAGTAAGTTTTAAAATTGATTTTTGGACTCCACCGTTAATGTTTAAGGCGCTACATGGCCAGGCTCCCAGCTATATTTTAGACATTTTCATCCCCTATGAGCAGCTCTGGAAATCCTTAGGCAGGACTCCTCTGGTGCTTTTTTAAACTCACCTTATTACAAAGGGTCCTCTTGCTGCAGGCTCCTCAGCTCTGAAACTACCTTCCTGCGCAGGCTAGCACATACCGGTAACATATGCTTATATCATCTTCCACAATTATTAAGTTTAAATTTCACCGATTCATTGTTATAATTATACTTAATTTAATTGAAACTTTGCTGTTTCTAGAAACAGGAAAAGATCCTCATTTGTATCCCTAAGTAGTGGATCAATTGGACTCAGGGATATTAGGAAAACAGGGATGAAAGGAATACAAGCAAAGATTTTCTCTAATATTGTCTCATTTTTCTTCACACAAAACATCATTAGAATAATTTGACAGATGCTATAATCGCATAACAATACTGCATGGCCTGGCTTTAAGTTATCATTATTTTTATTGAATGTGAACAAATGTAATTCATGAGATTTGCTGCAGTATGTCTCTATTATGGGATTCTAATACCCTGCCTGTAATTACACTCAGCAGATTGCAAAGTACATCAATGTTACCTTTGTCCTTCATCAAGTGCAGTAGAGCTGAAGGCCTTTCAGAGATGTGTTCAATGTAATTCCTATTGAGTTGTCTCTGTGAGTGCAAACATCATCAGCCTTTACAAGAAATGGAAAACGTGTGGATCAAGCTAGTGGAGGATGATTTAACCCTTTCATCATTGTTGAGGTCAGTCGTGTTCCCAGTCAATTTCTTTGACAAACATGAACAAAATTTGCTGATTTAAAGAATGCCTTTTTTTCAGACAGGAGACAATATGCAGCAACCAATGTGTGCAGTGCAGCAGGTCATTCTCCATTATCGGTTTAGAAAGTGGACCAAAGCAAACAAGAAAGACTTCATGCTCCTTCTTCAACATGATGTAAAGTACCTGAAATGCCTGATCTGTTTCATTACCCAGTGAGTCACAGGAAAGGGTTTATCCAGCTGAAACAGATTGATCTGTGAAAGACTGGAGCTAACTATAATCTAAAAAATACATAGCATTACTTGATTAGATTAAAAAATACATTAATGTAAATGTTTAAACCCAGTAACTGTAATATTATGCACAGAAACAACCTGTACAAGCATTTTGTACTCAAGGTGCCCCTGTGGTTATGTAGTGGTTAATTTTACAAACATAAAAGTGCTTGGCTTCTTTTAATCATAACAACAACCAATGCCTAAGTGAAACTAATGCTGACTGTTGGTAGCAGATTGGATGGAAAAACTAATCTTGGGTCTCAAAGTCAGACACTCCACACAACTCTTCAGCCATCCTGACAACCTCCCAAATACATTTTTCAGTGTACCTGACACTCCTCCTTTTGCCAAGAGACGATTGTGAAGACAACAAGAAGTCAGTCATGTTTGGAAAACACATCAATACCATCATATTTAAGATGAGGACAGTCTCAAGCGATCAGGGAATACCTTACTATAATTTCCACCTAAATAATGTCCACTAATGAGGGAAAAAAAAAGAAAATGATGTGGCTGCAATCTTATACTGATTAGGCAAAAAATCTTCATTTTTGGTACGAGTCATCCTTTATTCATCCCGTACAATCACTAATTTGCATGTGTACATTTTTTTTGTTTGTTTGTGCATGGAGTTAACTTAACATCTGCAAGAACATTTTGTACTTTGCCCTTTTCCTCATCTCTTGTCTTACATCAGCATGATCATGTTGGTAAAGAAATTCAGTCATTATCTTTGCCGTGTTCAACTTAGGTACCTTAGTAGCAGTTTAGCTTTTTACCCTTGAGTGAGTTTAAATCTTCCTTCACTAACTCTTTGCAATCTTTTCGATTCTCTACCAAACTATGTAATTCTACTGCTCTTCCTCATATATAAATGCCAGCCATGTTCTTTCTGGTCAGACAGTTCAAACATGAAGTCAACCCTGCTCTGGGCTCAGATAGCCCTCTGCACCATGAGGCAAACATAGAAAGATATTACTTGCCACTGAATAGAGGTAAAAAGTTGACTAATCCCCGGGGCTGCAGAGTCGGAGATTATGAGGCGGCCAAATTATGCTGACAACTGTGTTGCAGTGAGTCTGTGCGGGTGTCTGACACTGATAAATGCCTCTCCGTGGCTGCTCAGGCAGCCTTAGCCACCTTCTCTGAGCGGCAGAGAGGTGTTACAGCTGAGGGCGACAGTTCTATTACTGCCATGCTCAGGTTGGAAGCCGATGAGCAACAATAGGTAAATGGGCTGAGATGAAATTAAACCTGGGAGAGTGCAGATATTTTCCTTTTCCGCATTGCTGCATCTGTAAACAATGAGGCACTTTCCAGATGGGGAGAATGTGACTGTGGCTGGTGGAGCGGCTGCAGCAGCGGCAGCAGCAGAGTGGTTTGTTCACAGCTACTCCCCACCAGTGTGTCAGCTGTTGTTAGATCACAGCTCGGCCTCCATCGTTCTTGGCAGTGTTGTTCTCTCTAAGCTCAGAGGTGAACAGAGCTGAATGCAAAAAAAAAACAAAAAAAAAACAGAAAAATGTCCCCTCAGCCAGAGTTGTCCCCCCCACCCCTGAGGCCAGCCGGGTTCCCGCATGAAGGAAAAGCTAATATGGACTCAGCCTGATTGCATAAGCATTTATCCAAACAAAAAATCACTGACCTTGTTTTTAAGATCCACCATGTTTTTTTTAAACTGCCTCCACTGCATATGTCTTAGAAGAGGAGACCAGTGAGTCATCACTCCAGTAGGTGGATAGGACTGCAGTGCAAGACTGCTGTTCAAAGCTGCATTCTTATTGCTCAAGCAGTTGCACGCAGTGTCAATGTGTCATTTTAGCTTCATGTGAAATGCTTCACTGGGCCCTTCCTTGCCCACACTCTTGTCTGTCGGGCTCACATAAATCTATCTAATGTCTGTCAGTGCTCGAGTTGGGGGGGTTGGGTTACATTTGAAAAACCTCACAGTAGATGTGGCAAAATGGCTTCATGTTAAATGAAACTGCAATGGTGGCAGCTTCACGACTGTTCCAAAGAAAGAAACAAAGAGGAAGAGCAGAGTATGGAGGCAGACAGTAGAACCAGCAATTTCTTTCACCAATGTGTCCATTATTAACCTAACAAACCAAAAATTGACTTACCAGATATATCTGCTTCAGATTTCAGATTTCAGCTTGTGGTAATTGCTGTTTTGTGTTTAATGCCTTAATCTGATTTTGTACACCACACTGAGGCAGATAATAGAGGTTTTACATATAAATGTTGTGTCAGACAGAAGATCATTTAAAAAATAAAAAACTGATCCTTTTCATTTTGGAAATCATTTCAGATGAAACAGTTCATTCTTTCATTATTTGTGTACTTATATCAGTGAGTTTGTACAGTGCACCAAAATTAGATTCATGTTAATGTTACGCATGAAGCAAAGTGTATCTGCACAGCGTGTTCAGTTTCTCAAGGATCACATTTTTGATTCTCAGCTGCCTTATGAAAACGTTTCCATATGCACAGATTTCACAGTATGAACTTAAGCAAAAGAAATACCTGTGTTTTTGACATTAAAAACATTACAGATTGTACATTACTGCATTTATATTTGTAGCATTTGGTTACTGAGTCATTAGATCTCTTCTTGTACCCTTAAAAATCTTCTTACAGTTAAGGAAGCTGAGGCTGCTGTGTTGGCGTTTTACTCAGTTTTATCTGTTAATTAACTGTTGATAAAAACAGTTTGGAATGAAAACATATGTATTTGCTTTGACTTTAGTCTTTCAAACACAACAGTATTCTATCTTTGATGCGCCACATTTATTTATTTTTTTTTAAGAAAATACAAGATGACATTCCTCTGTTCTGTTCATTCTGTTCCATTAACTTAACAAGCACTGTCACTAAAAACTGTCTGTACACAAACTGTGCAGCCAAACTATGTTAGAATTTTTAAATTTAATTATTTGAAATTCTTGAAACCTCAAACATCTCAGATTGAATGGTTGTGAAATAATAAACATTTATTTGATACAAAGTCACCTTTATAAAAAGCAAAAGCCAGAGTGTATTTATGTATTTATCTTGAGAGATGTGACAGGAAGATTTCAGATAAACTAAGAGCTAATGAGGAGTAGAGTCATTAATTTTATTTCAACATTTTAAATTCCCATGGCAATAGGTACAAACCAAATGTTGAAAAAGTCAATACAGCATTCTGTTTAAGAAAGGACACAGTGAAGAAGAAAAAAAAGTGGAAGCTCTCCCATGGCTGGCACTTAACATTAAGCTCTGATCAGCTTCAAGTCTCTAATGTCAGTTATTGTTGTATGATATGGAAACTAACATCAGCTAAGACAGAAAAATGCTGCTGTTAATCCTTCTAATGTGGTTGATGTTAATTCTGGAGCTTTTACATTACTAACTGATAGCGTTATCACTTTACCCTCCACCCACAGATAAACAGTCAAGCAGAAAGGTAATGGCATCCAGTTTTATTTAACCAGCCAGTCAGCCAACAATTCAGCCATGGCTCAGGCAGCCAGTGTGTCAGGTAGAGACTGTATCAGTCAACAAGCAAATCAGACAGCCAGTTTTATGACAGAGCCACCGGGCAAGTAAGCATGCGAGTCAAAGAGACAGTCAGCTAGCCAGTCAGCCAGCCAGGGATCAGCAGGAATAGATGGAAGTGGCACTAAGCCAGTTTGAGCTCCCTGTGGAGGTACTGTGGTGATTCACCTCCCTGCCTCACTGAACCTGCCTGCCTCGCTGGCCTGGAATTGATATTCCACATCACCATTTCTCTGAGCCAAAAACATTTTGGCAAAATGTAGAGTGTTGTGTTAGGTTAAGTAGGACAAAATGAAGAGTATTCATTGTGGGTCTGTTCTTTCCCGGCATGCACAGACATAGCCTGAAAACATGTCTACTAGCTCAGATACTCTTACTCATTTTGCCTACAGATAAGCTGGTCTGCAGTCCCTCAGTATGTGGATGAAAGCCAGGAAAATACACGGAGAAGATACAAACTGAAAGAGGCATCATGTCATAGTGCTAAACCAGGAGAGATCATATGGTTGCAAAACATCTTCAGATCATATCTGAAACTAAAATCTTTACATCTAACATTCATTTTTTTATCGAGTTCCACTTTTAAACTGAATAAACACATTAGAATTCAACTGCAAACTGATCCAAAATAACATGTAAATGTCATCTATGTTAAGTCATGTCATTCGCATGTCATGACAGGTCATGTCATCGGTGGCAGGAAGAAGCTGGAAAAGCTTTTAGCTTATAATAAGGGTTAATGAAATGATACAACTTAAAATGATTTTTTTTTGTCTCTGTGTGTGTATGTGTATTCAGCAGCAAAGCTGGACTCTCATCATGCTTTTTATTTTGCTCAGCAATTAAAATGCATGGTAGTGAGCAAAAACAACAATAATTCAGAACTGCTCTTCCTTTGTTGTGTTTTTTTCCTTTTTTTTTTTTTAAATAGCACAGGAACACAGAATGTACCTTTACCTCCAGTATGCATGCTGGCAAGGTTAGTTTTGAAGTGAAAAATAGCTCAGGCACACAAAAAAAGAAGCTGTTTAATGAATATATGCTATTTATATAAGAGGTAAATATCTGTCGACATAGTTTTACCTTTCAGTTGTGTGCGGAAGGCATGTTTTCTTTTCAAGGCCGGGGCAGTGACGAATAGGGGAAATTAATACCTAATTCATGCTGAAAAGAAATTAATTTGGTTTTGTGAGATGAAACAGTGCCATAGAATCAAAGTGCATGTCAGCTTTGATTTGTGGTGATGAAAAGATTCAAGTCAGAGTCTTTTGGAGAGTCAGAGAGTCTGTAAGGAGGACAGGTGCCAGCAGGTGTTCTAAAAGAAGCAATAAGTTTGTACTGTTTGCTAACTCACCAACTTGTACAGCATTTAAATAGCAATGGTTGTGACATGCAGCTCATGGAGCTAATTAAGATACTTCAAAACACTAACTGCTCCATTGCCTCAATTTGCATTAACAATTGTGTTCCCTCTCTAAATTATACTGTGTTTTACTGACATCCTCATACCTAACCAACAGAATAAATTGTCTGATAACACCTGTAAGAGTAGTGATAAGTGTAGTGGACTTTGATTGTCATGATAACATGCTAACAATCCATCCACGCCCTTGATGGTGACGTGATAATCACAACCATTTATCTAATTAGAGACAGGACCAATACAATGACTGACAGATAAGTGTTTCAAGACCTGATCTGAAAATGTAATCAGCGTTCTCCTCTCAGTACCTTTACACTGAGTGCTCCTCAAAGTTTCAAACATTTTGCACTGAAAGAAGGTCAGAGGTTGTGGTAGAATTTGTCAGAAACAGTTCACACACCTAACTTAAGGAATGGCTTTATATGCAACTTAGTTAACGTCAGGGGTGGACAGTTACAAAGTAGATTTACTTGAGTACTGTACTTAAGTGCATTTTTTGAGTATTTGTACTTTACCTGAGTATTCGTTTTTTTGGAAACTTAAGACTTTTACTCCACTACATTTGAAAGACAAATATTGTAATTTTAACTCCACTACATTTCTATGAAGGGTCTCGTTACTCGTTACTTGATGAAATTTATTTTCTCTTCTAAAATGCGCCCTGCGTGTGATTTGTTCAAGTGGTCATGCCGTACCTGTACCTTGCGCATCGGGCAGGTAGACGTTGAGCTGACGCTGCTCAGATAACGGTTCGTCTTAGCAGTGGTAGTGGGTTACACCGGTTAACACCCATGGCCATATCTGAAGTCCATGTTTGAGATTGTCGAAATGAAGAATGATTCCTATCGTTTTAAATGCTTGCTCTGTTTGCCGTGCACAAACTTCATCAACGCCTACAAAAACTCACCGTTCAACCTGAGAAAGCATGTCGAGGTTAAAAAATTATGTTTGGTTGTGAATGAATACAATCTTTATTTAGGCTTTTCTGTAAATTCATTGCGGCAACAATATGATAACGCATTGAATTAAAAAGAAAATGTATTTTTCAAAAGCAGGTACTCCAGTACTTTAACTTAAGTAAAAATTTGACTGAACAACTTTCACCTGTATTGGAGTAATATTTGACCAGGAGTATCTATACTTTCACTCAAGTTATGCAGTTGAGTACTTTGTCCACCACTGGTTAACGCAGACATCCCCTGGAGGATCCACTGTAAGCACTTTAGCATTAATTGCAGGAAAACCACCATTAGACACCCAGCAAAATCATTGCCAAGTATTAATGAGTCTGAACAGATATTTCGCCTTAAGCATTTAGTCAGAATAAGACTAAACCTGTTTTTCATGCACACTAGGAGGTTTGATTTGCATCAACTGGTGAGCTTTCTGTGTGCTCTCCGGGCGGTGCATTAAATCAGTGATTACTGCTTCCTTTTTTTCTTTTATCTTTATGTAAAATAATTTGAATAAAAAATTAATAGTTGATATACGGTTATGTGATGGAGCAGATTTTTTTGCCTGAAAATTGTCAAGCAACTTCAGGAAGAAGAAATATTTGTTTAAGTCACAATTGTGTTCTGCCAGATGGATTTTTTGTGATTTGCATGCCTTATAATTCAGTATGAAGTTATAACATAAAGTAATTTAATAATAGATACCTGTACGTACATTGCAAACAAGAATTTCTAACCCATTCACAGTACTTTGAGTGGTGTCAAGTTGCCAAGATGTAAACGCATACAGGAGTTCAGTTGTCTCACAAATACAGATTCCTGTGCTGTGACAGTGATTTACTGTGAATGGGACCTGGTGTTGCCGCCCTGCACCACCTGCTGAACAACTGATATTTAAAAGGCACTCAAAGGCACTACAGGGGAAAACCCCTTCTCTGGAGCAGCTGAAAGCTACAGGCAGTGTCCAGAAGATTTCACAGGTAGAGGATCAGTTCACTGTTGTGACTTACTTCAGCTGTGTAAAAGGCTTTGATATATGCATCAGCAGACATTTTGCTGTCTCATGGCCATTAAGATGTTTTGTCACATCCAGGTTTACAAATGGGGCTTTTTGTTGTAGCCTCCAGTTAAGTTACTGACTCCATGCAACACTTTGATTAACATTCCCAAAGCATTATGGGAACAGTATCTTTAAAAATTTAGAGCACAATTATCCTCCCAATATACAGTAAGATAAAGAATGACAAACTGAGTTTTAAAAAACCCGACATAATTATTTTTGTTTGTTTGTTTGTTTTTCCATCAATATTTTTGGGATATTAGCAGTGTTCAGGTTCTTCCTCTATTGTCAGAAAAGTCAAACAGTTTTAGTTGGGTGGTAGTAATTGGTGTAGCTAAGGTCAGGATGGAGGGGATGTTGCCCCCTGCTTCATTTGTGTTAATTTTTTTGTTTTTATACTTACCACTGACCTAGGGCAATTGAAATGAAGGCACACTGCAAAACTATTAACTTTAAACAACAGAGTACAGACACATTTGTACTTCAAAATTGAACTAAAAAACTAAGAGTAGTTTTATGTGTACAGACAAGGTGAGTGTGCTCAAGTCTAACCACTTGTCTAACCAGTAGTTTAAGTTTAGTTTAACATTCCAAGGAACATTACTGTTAAATGACACAAACCTGGAAATAAAACTCAGATACGTTCAAAATACAATGATGGTTTGTGAGTGGACAGTTCTTAACTACAACAGGAACTACTCCAAAGTACTAGGAACCAGTAATACAATTTTAAAGGGACTGCTGGCTTGTATTCAACCTGCCTGAACATCTGAATTCCCCCTTTTTCCCCTCTGTTTTGCTTATTGTATCAATCTTTTTCAATCTTGTTTTTTACTCTGGCTTAGGTTTGTGATTTGATTAATTGACAACAAACAATTATATATTACAAAAGACAACATATCAGATTTATTCATCATGTTACTGATGTTTTCACAGCCCAGCTCTCAAGATGGGGGAAAAAAAAAAATCTATATTGGACCAAAATAGTAAAAACTATTGACATTTAACTTTGCCCTGAAGGTAAGGGAGGGTCATCATCCTCTCAGTTGTCATAACTGATTAAAATTATAGCCAGACTATGAAATAAGCTCTTAATTCTCCTCAATGTAAATTACAGAAAAAAGGAAATTAGCTATGATTCACGATGAACTGTTCGACTTATGATGAATTATAAGATTAAGGTTTTGACACAACACAATATAAGCTGTCATCACACTCTTTTCAAACCGAAAAACAATAGAAGACAAAAACACCACAGACACCCTGAACAGAGTGGAGGATCTAACTGGATTTTGGAGCATCTCACTATATGACTTTGCATATAAATCGAGATGGTGTGTTGATGACCGGATTTCTCGGCTACAGCTACACTTCCCCCCGTTATCCTTTACCAGATAAAATCATATCTACACGCATCTTCGTTTTCTGTTTCTGTTCTCTCAGACAACAAAACTAGAAAAAAAGGAAAAGCTTTCTAAATATCAGCTAAAGCAATAGAAACCACTACAACAGCAAATCAATAATGTATGAATAACAATCTCCCTGCTGTTCTGTGTGGTTTGATCACCAGATACTGGAGGGAGTATAGCACTATTTGGAATTGCTTCAATGGATTTTAAAAGTACATCTGGAAGATGTCAGAACTGACACAAAATAAATGACCCAGCACAGCTGTTCGTCATGCAATGACCCATCAGGCTGGATTATACCCAGAAGGAGGTCATTATGACCCAACTCTGGCTGCCCTGTCTCACATTGCTGCTGTATTTAGTCACATCTTAAGAAAAGTAGATGGTTCGACTCATCCTGATAATTTTCAATTAAAATGTTTATTTTATATCCAGGTTCAGCATTCATGCTAAACTATTTAGAGCTCTGCAGCAGTTGGACCAGATGTAGGTCCAGCTGGTCCTCCTGCCTGCATGCCCCTGTCTCTTTGAGTAAGACACTGAAGCACACATTACTGAGCAGGCACCATACCAGTGAGCAAAGCAGAGTAGATGAGGGGTATTTTGCATGAGTTTAACCTGACTTTACTGAGAGATATTCTTACAGTTCCTTGGTGCAGGTGTTGCAGAAAAGTCCCTCTTGTAGAAATTGTGAAATTCTTCCCACCGGTTTTTATCAATTTGCCTAGACCAACCTGTTCTCACTCCTGATTCCTCACAACTGGCAGCTGGATCAGGACCCCTTGGCTAACTTTTTAAAGCAGGGGCTACCCCTTTAGTATCTGTTTGCAATGCACAGGGCTGTCAAGTTATTACAACATAAATCCATCTGTAGCAGATTTTGAAAGGAAGAAAAAGTCTAAAAAACAGGTGAACTTTTAACCATGACGCAAGTTTAGAGTCCCCATGAAAGTGAAAGTTAACAATTATTTCCTAAACCTTATTAAGCAGTTCCTGAGGTGCCTGAACCTTACCAAACTATGAATATTTATTGATGTTTAACACATATTAAACAGCGACTGTTTCACAGGGTAAACGTGTACGAAAGGCTTAATAATGGGATGGTCTTGGTGTTGCAAACATGGGTGTCCTGACTGAGTGCCAGCACATGACTAGATGAGCGCGAGAATGTGTAGCCTAAACACACACTGGCCCTGAACCTCTTCAGTCAAACATCAGACACAACTACAAACTTCAGAGACTGATCATGTTGTGCATGAACAGAATGCTGCAAATTAATGTTCATGTAGCAAATGTAAGCAATAACTTCCATAAGCAAGTATTCCAAGTTTCATTGCTTAACATCAGCGCCTAAGTAATATGCATTTTGCAAAGCTTTCACAACTGTAACTGTTGTAACTCCTTTGCTACATTGTCAAGAATTGCAAGTTGAGGTCGTAAATTTTAGCTTAAGTGTAAACACTGGCCCACAGCCCCTTTACTGTTACACATGGTTATATAACTAGATGCGATAATAGTATATTATTTCCACAGATGTTAACAGCAGATGCTAACAGCATTCAAATTTTGATGCAGTTTTTTTTTTAACCTAAATCCCCTGTTCTCTAGTCACTATTTCTTTTAAATTTGCCTTACTTGTCCAATCACGTCTTCACAGTTATGTACAGATACTAATACATTTAGAAATTATTCTTACAAGTCACTCCTCCATAAGACATTCAGCAAGGTTCCTTCTCAATGACTTGTCATCATTTCCACCAGCTGTGCAGCGCAGGAAAGAGTTTCACTGAAGGTGCACAGATGTTATTTCGACCTCATCATCTGACAATGAGTCTAAATATTCTTTGAGAAACACAGACACAGATTGTAGCTTTGCATAAAACAAACCTATTACATGGAAATATGTGACTTTATGACAGTACCTCAAAATGGTGCAATGTTTCAATGGTGTATTACTCAAACTACTCAAGGATCCAGGGACATTCAGATGTTTTGTAATTTTTAATGTACAACTGTACATTTGTAATTGTGGTTTTACTTTTACTGGGTAGATTTTTGCAAAAAGCTTGATATTAGTGAATTAGTGCACATTTTTTCCACATACATTTGTATGTCTCTCTGCTTCTGTGTCTTGCACTGACTCCTAGCTGGAGGCTGATTAATTATTCTCTGTGTGAAGGGTGTTTTGGCCCAGAGTGATTGCTGCTCCTCTGTGGCACTCCTGTTCTCTAGATCACCTCAAGCCAAATGAGATGTGGTAGGGAGGAATAAAGGGTCAAAGCCCTCCATCTCTGTTCCCCTCCCCCCAGCCCGCCGGTCCTCGCTTCATCCCCCAATCCCCAGCAGCTCAGACAATCCAGAGCTGGGCCACAAGGAACAAAGTGTCCCCCTGGACAATTTGCTTCTCAGAACCATCACCCGCTTTGACACGAGTATCTAGTCAATGTCAATATGATTTAGTGAACAAGTTTTGATTTTTCCAAATTCCTGCCTTGTTTCACAGGATTACAACATCACTTTTTTAAACAATTCTCCTTTCAGGCTCCGTTCTTTCTTACTTCAATTTTTTTCCGTTTTCACTGATTGACAATAAACAATTTTTACAACATTTTGACCACAGAATTCTGTCCTATAGGATCGTATGGTTTTCGATCTGTTACTCTCCTATCAACAGTTTAGGTCTGATGTCCCTGAGACGCAGGCAAATAGAAGGCTGGAGAGGCTGTGTTCTTGCTTGCAGTTGTTAGTCATGTCAGATGGTCAGTAAACAGTCAGAGCTGCCTGCCGTGGTGAAAGCAGTTTGTCAGGGCCAAGGCGACAGTATAGATGCCCACGATAATGTTTTTAATAACAGTTCAAAGACTGTTTGCTTTAGAGGGGTGGGGGGGTCACACTCGTAGTTTTCTGCATTTGTTTGGTAAATTGATAGAGGAACATTCATATAAACTATGTTAGTTTGTAATCACAAGCAAAGGGGGCAATACCTTTACATTTCTTATGAACATTGCACAAATTTCTATGATTCCAATTCTGAAATTGCGTTAAGCAGCCCTGGCATGATGTATGTTTCTGAAGAAGAGAGGAATATGCACATTTAGACATTACCAGCCCCACTTTATGATTCAAGCTCTGCACATTTGTATCACTTTTGTTGCAAATTAGAAACTTATGGTTCTAGATTTTTGCTTTGTTCTTTTGCAGTTTAAAAAAAAAAGTAACTCGGCAAAAACAAGACTGATGAATGTGAACAATAAAAGAAAATGGCTAATAATGATTAATTACTATAATTTTGAAAGCATTTTTTTGACTCAAACAGAAATAATCAAGACGTGTCTAACTCTGTATGAGTTTAAAGCCATGCTTTTAAAACCTGTTCTGCAGGCAAGCAGTGTTTACAGCCTTTAAAAGGTGACTGCAGCCATATTGGCTGAATTTATGGAAACCATATGGTGTAAAAATTGCAATGAAGATAAGAGTAAATCACAAACAGATGCACAATCACATGTAAGATTAAAAATAAAAGGAATACTGCAGACAAAATTTATCAACAATCGCATGTGACACGTAGGTATTTTATTATATGGTGCCATAACAATAAATACAACAAAACAACAACAACAATTATTTTATTATTATTATTATTAATTCAATTCAATTTCAATTTCAATTTTATTTATATAACGTCAAATCACAACATAGTTGTCTCAAGACACTTTACATGTAGAGCAGGTCAAGACCA